>JAWQFJ010024322.1:0-2500 GCA_034096865.1 Theodoxus fluviatilis | reverse complement strand
ATCTTATTGACTACGTCATCGTGAGGAAGAGGGACAGGCAGGATGTACGAGTGACCAAGTCCATGTGCGGCGCTGAATGCTGGACAGACCACCGCCTCATTATCTCCAAGATCAACATCCGCATTCAGCCTAAACGACGCCCTCAAGGGGAAAAGGCCCCCAAACGGCTGAATGTTGGCAAGCTGAGGACCGCCAGCTGCAAGCAGTCCTTTGCGGACGCTCTGGAAGAGCGCTTGAAATCCACCTCTCCGGACAACCAGAATGTGGAGGCACATTGGGCGTCACTCAGAGAGCTGATTTACACCACAGCTACAGAGACCCTGGGGCCCCAGACCAGGAAACACAAGGACTGGTTTGATGAGAACTGCGAAGACATCAAGCAGTTACTGGATGAGAAACACCACCTCCACCAAGCTTGCCTCAATTACCCCAAGTCCACGGCAAGGAGAGATGCGTTCTACAACATACGCAGAACTGTACAGCAAAAGCTCCGTCAGATGCAGGACAATTGGCTCAGCAACAAAGCCGACGAGATCCAAGGATATGCAGACAGGCATGACTATAAGAACTTCTACAACGCCTTAAAAGAAGTGTATGGCCCCACGTCCTCAGGATCAAACCCCCTCCTCAGCGCAGACGGTAACATACTCATCACAGACAAAGAGAAGATCTTGGAGAGGTGGGCCGAACATTTCGACAACATCCTAAATCGCCCTTCGACAATCAACGAAGAAGCCATCAATCGTCTCCCACAAGTGCCCACCAACGAAGCACTGGATGACCCCCATCCTTGCTTGAGACCCAGAAAGCAATTTGTCTTCTCTCCAGTGGCAAAGCACCTGGTTCAGATGCCATACCAGCTGAGGTCTACAAGGAGGGGGGAACAGCCCTGACTGAAAGGCTCCACCAGCTGTTTCTCTTGACGTGGGAGCAAGAGACGATTCCGCAGGATTTCAAAGATGCCTCCATTATACATCTCTATAAGCGAAAAGGAAATAGACAGGCTTGTGACAACCATAGAGGCATATCACTGCTTTCTATCGCAGGAAAGATCCTTGCCAGAATCCTGCTCAACCGCCTCACAGCCCACCTTGACCAAGGACTCCTGCCTGAAAGTCAGTGTGGATTCCGAAAAGAACGAGGAACCATCGACATGGTGTTCGCTGCCAGGCAGCTGCAAGAGAAATGTCAGGAGCAGAACTCCGACTTGTTCTCCACCTATGTTGACCTGACCAAGGCGTTTGACACCGTTAGTAGAGAGGGCCTGTGGAAGATCATGGCCAAGTACGGTTGCCCAAGGAAATTCATCGTCTTGGTGCAACAATTCCACGAGGGCATGCAGGCCAGAGTCCAGGACAGCGGAGAGTCATCTGACCCTTTCCCAGTCACAAACGGGGTCAAGCAGGGCTGCGTCCTGGCACCAACACTGTTTAGCCTAATGTTTTCCGCCATGCTGTCAGAGGCCTTCAGAGACGAGGACGTTGGTGTCAACCTGAGGTACCGCACAGACGGCAAACTGTTCAACCTGCGGAGGCTCCAGGCAAAAAACAAGGTTATGACAGACATCATCAGGGATCTGCTGTTTGCCGATGACTGTGCCCTCAACGCTGTCTCAGAAGCCGACATGCAACGAAACGTTAATCTGTTCTCCAGCGCCTGCACAAACTTTGGTCTGACGATCAGTACAAAGAAGACTGAAGTCCTCCATCAGCCCGCGCCTGGAAAGCCCTACGTTGAGCCCAACATCACTGTCAACGGCCAGAGACTAAACACAGTGAACCGTTTCACATACCTAGGCAGCACACTGTCTCAGAATGCTACCATCGATGACGAAGTAAACATTAGAATTGCCAGAGCCAGCTCCACTTTTGGCAGGTTATATCCAAATGTCTGGAACAGAAGAGGCATTACCACTCAGACCAAGCTGAAAGTATACAGGGCAGTGGTGCTCCCCACACTGCTATATGCATGTGAAAACGTGGACTGTCTATCAACGCCATGCTAGAAAACTGAACCACTTTCACACAACAAGCCTCAGGAAGATCCTCGGCATAAAATGGCAGGACAAAATTCCAGACACAGTGGTACTGACCAAAGCAGGTCTCCCCAGCATCTTCACCCTCCCTGATGCAGTCACAGCTTCGCTGGGCAGGACACGTAGTCCGGATGCCAGACGAGAGACTGCCAAAGAGACTCTTCTATGGCGAGCTCCAGCATGGCCAGCGGTCCCACGGTGGGCAAAAGAAGCGCTTTAAAGACACCCTGAAAGCTTCACTAAAAGCTTTTGCCATCAATCCAGACACGTGGGAACGGGCTGCAATGGACCGATCCACCTGGCGCTCTTCCATCCACAAAGGTGCCAAGACATGCGAGGCAAACAGGATCACTGCCGCAGAAAAGAAGAGGCAAGCCCGCAAGGCCCATGCTGTCAACCCCCCTGGAGACGTCCCACTTGTCCCATGTCCCTTCTGTTCCCGAACCTTCCGTGCCAGGATCGGCC
>JAWQFJ010024321.1:42500-62935 GCA_034096865.1 Theodoxus fluviatilis | reverse complement strand
CTGCAAGCGGTGGCATGCCTCTCCCTGCCTCCAGATTAAAAAAGGCATTAGCCCGGGCAGACACTGAGAGCAAGCTAGCTTGATCGCCACTGCCCAAGCAGGGCAGGAGTGCTTGCCCCGCGTGACGCTTACAGCCTTCTGCCTGGCTGGCATGCGGGAGATTAAATTTCAGCATGGCAAGTCAAAAAGAAAACAGCCTCATTAATTGGGGTGCTAATTAATGAGGTCATCCCGCCATAATGTATACTACTGTTGAAAATTGAATAGAAAATTGATCTGTGGCCATTTTGTTATCAGTACTTGAAGATTTAAGTCAATCTGCAGCTCATAAATTATTGGTATTTCAATGCATGTCAATGAGAATGGAGGCAGTGGTTGCCTGTCGCAAGCGACAATTGCAGATCAGACTGCGCAGTTTAGTCTCTCCTCCGAACATGTTGGTTGATGTGACTCGCCAGGCTGATGCGCGAGCCACATTGACGGCCGCGACAGTGGGGACGCTGGAAGGCAGCTCTGTATGTCTTCTGAGCTGCACGCCCTTCTCCTCTACCTGGCAACAGCAGTGAGAGTGGTACGTTACCAGCTAGTTATTGCCAATGTCCGAGCATGTCCTAATTTGACTCAACTCTCACTGTCTTTTCAAAATATCGATTTCCAATAATGTATGATTCCATAGTATGTTACTTGGCACCAAATTGTCCGAATCAAAAACAGGTTTTATTCACCTTATAGAGCACGAACTTTTTTTAAACAGCCTAATATATTTTCATTAAGTGACTTTGGGCACGAGGTGACTCATTTCCGGGTGAGAGGTCACATTAATTTACTCTTGGGAACATTGGACACTGTTCTGCTGTCAGCCCCCTGTGGGTTGGGGGTAAGACTTGACATCTCGCGTCTCCCTATGCGATTCGCAAAAGGCGAATAAATAGGGAACTTGTGGCTTACCTTTCTCTTCCTAGATCGTTGTGTCCTGATAGCCAACAAACGCTGATGGGCCGTAAAACTCCATCCATCCATCCATCCATCCATCCATCCATCCATCCATCCATCCATCCATCCATCCATCCATCCATCCATCCATCCATCCATCCATCCATCCATCCATCCATCCATCCATCCATCAATCCATCCATCCATCTATCCATCCATCTGATCTAACTTCACGAGCAAAAAACGACCGTGACCTCAGTAACGGCATTGGTAGAACATCGTGACCTTTTGGGCACTCACCCCAAATATTAGCATGATAAACCTTAGCTGAATAAGACGTATGGATAAATATATCCACAACGCCGCAATGGACCAATCAGTGACTTACATACTACAGATGATCCAGTCTGATTACCGTCTGGACAGAAGGTACAGACAATATTAATAGGTAAGAGTTGAAGCATTGATTTGACATCTTGACAGCAGATACATCAATAGAAAAATCATAATGTGAGCCATGCATCCAGACATGAAAGAACATATGCAATGCCTGTCTACTGCTGAGTCATTCACCATTCCAATCCGGGTCTTGTCAGTCTACATCACTTCGAAGCAGAGACTGTTCACCCAGGTCGACGGAAAGGACCCAAGATTTGAACAAACTTTTGTTTTTCATCATTAAGGGCCCAGGGTCACCTAGAACATTGTGAAAATATTAATTTTCCCACACCCATACATGTGTGGTGTTTATGTATAGAAAAATGATAGTATTTTCACACACAGTTGATGTTTTTTGCATAAGTTCAGTCATTTTTTCACAATCTAGGTTTTTCTAGGGGATAACTAGGTTGCTCGGCAGCCATTTTTTTACCTTTGGTTTTGGGTGCGATTTTCTCCGAGAACATTGTCAAAATATTGATTTTCACACACCCATACATATGTGGTGTTTTTGTATAGAAAATGATAGTATTTTCACACACAATTGATGTTTTTTGCATACGTTGAGTCATTTGTTCACAATCTAGGTTTTTCTAGGGGATAACTAGATTGCTGGGCAGCCATTTTTTTACCTTTGGTTTTGGGTGCGATTTTCTCCGAAAATCGACTATGTTTCGACACTTAGGACACTGCAACTTTCATGTTTATAAAGATATCTTCTTCAAATTTTGTGTGCATGCTCTACATTGCAAGGGCTATGGCGTGAACCTCTATTTTTGCAACTATGAGTGCATGATAATTGTTGTGGTGGACACAATTTGGACACATTTTCAAAAATAATTGGGACTGTTCTGATAAAAAGGAAAAAAGTAGTTGTATTGCTTGCATTCCAAAGCTAGAGGCTTAGGCCACACATATGACATAGATACAAAGATGTGTAGAGTGCCAAGAGTGTTAATGACCTGTGTGTGAAGATTTTGTGTCCTAATGGTAGGTACCGTTTAAAAATCAATATTTCTCAGATATTATCGCTTAGACTGTGTCTCAATACCACTCAGCTATTTTAACTTACATTTCATGAATTTACATTCAATTTCCTACATTCTGACCAAATTTAGTTGAATTTGGATGAAATCTGAGCAAATGACCGATGACACAATTTGGTATGTTCCGTCTAGGTGACCCTGGGACATTAAATAACGTCGGCTAAGGTGAGAAAAATCGTATGTGCCAACTTTTGCTAGCATGTTGTAGGATTTTTGGTGCAAATTTTCACTTCTACGATGACTCTCGTTAGTTTCGTGCACATTCAATATTATTGAAAAGTTGATCACGAATACCAATCGCGAAAGCAAAGTTTCCGTTGAGATAGCACAGCCCCTGCAAGCGGTAAATAACGAGGCACTCCTGCACAGGACTTCACCTATCCAATGTATGTCGTGATCACATCAATTTGTACTGGTTTCATATGATATACTTCCTCGCTATGATTTCTTGCAAGGCAATACTCCTTGTGGACGTTGATGGCCAACCAAGAGGAGTCCATAGCATTCGACCGGTGTTAATATGCTCTTTGAGACCAGTATATCTCCACTTTTAGTCATCTACCGAGCGTGATAACGATGAACGAAAAAGGCGGAGGAAGATATACAAGTCGTGAACACAAGCAGAGGCAGCATTTATGAAACACCATTGGGAAACACTGGACATTGCTCTGACCTCATACATAAAATCAAGCAGCTACCTCAGCGACAACAAATGATCTCACATAGACAGCACAATGCGCCTCCCGAGGCAAAATTGTAAATGACCCTCGACACATACATTGTGTTGCACATTGCTGGAAAGTGCGAGCAGTTTGCAGCTTTGACGCGAGTCCCCTCGACAAATCCGTTGATTGGTTAATTAAGTCACATAGCCAGGGTGGAATTGCTTTTGATGTGTCACGTGATGTCGCTTTTGTGTTGATTCAAACTAGTCCAGTGTATTCTCATGCATTTCGGAGAAATCAAGAGGAAAATGTGTGATCATAAGCGGCGCGTGTGTGAGAGCGAGAGAAGAAGGTGTGTGAGAGGAGACAGAACGTGAGGGCACGACTCAGGTACATGCAAGGGAACGAACAGAGCGATGAGTCTTCCATTAGTTAAGGGAGTGGGTCCTCTCAGGATCGATCATAGAAAGAGAAATGCGATTACAGTATTACTGTCAACTGATCGTATCGCTATGAATAGACGAGTGCACGAATAAAGGTTTTTCAAAAACGACTACCTGATTCACATTTCGACTTTTCCCGGTGCAAGCAAGGAGAACCCCCGTACCTACATGATGTTACAAAGGAGACGGTCGCAACAGTTGCATACTTCTCTGTCTTGTTCGGCTGTTATACACACATGGATAAAATTACGAGTACATGTCCTCACACGGCGCCAGCAGACCAGAAAAACACTGGCAAAAATGCGTCCAAGACTGGCTTGCACAATATAGGTAAAATATAATAGCGTTCTTTTTTTTGCGACTTTCCACTCATTGATGGGTGCTCGAGCTGCACATCATTACCCCAGTTTGAGTTTATTACATTATGACGAGATACGATTCAAGTTGGACTAGAAACTAAGTTCACGAATTCAGCGACCATCCGAAAACGGTATGCACGGGATTGCCTATTTACGTCTAAGTGTGAGTGGCGATTAGCTAGAGAAAGCGAGACTGGCCTCGCTCTTACTACAACCAGCTCAAGTGAATTTCATGATCAGTGGCACTACACAGCCTCAGAGGGTTGACAGACCGTAAAACTGTATTTGTCTTCATTCTCATCGTTAGATGAAATTTACGCTCAATAGGGAACCTCCTGAACACGATATATATTGAGGCAACGTTAGAGTGAACTCGGTCCTTCTACGTACCAAGATCAAGCCAATCCGTACTCCACCTTTCCTGTGCGTCTGTCATATTAAGATGTTACCCTCAGGAAAATTACATCTTCTCCTCAGAGCGGAGTTGAACGTAGACTTTCACATTTTCAGACTTGTTCCCTACCCACTCAGCACCGAAAACAAAAACCTGCTCACGACAGTGTTTGGCCTGCTCTACAAGTTCTGCTCGATCAAAGAACTTGCCAGATCCATTTGTGTTTATAGGTGTTCTCATTGGGTCGCCATGGATTTTGCGAATTTGCGTCTTCAAGACAGACCCAAAAGAGACTTCTGTATTTTCGACATTTAATCCGTAAAGGAGGCAGCGTGGGAATGGGGTGGGGATGGGTGTGAGGGGTGAGGATTTGGGGGGAGGAGAGGAGGAAGTTCGAAGGAGGATGGTGGGAGCGAGAGGGGTGGTGGTGGAAAAGTAAGTGGTAATTTGAGAAATGAGAGAAGGAATTCACATGATTGGAATCAACTTGTTACCTTTTTGTTTGTTTTTAATGCTGTGTGTTTTGTTTGATCTCACTGACAACATTTCTTGAGAAGGATATGATAAAGTTGGTCAATGGTCTATGGTGTTTTTCAATGTCCCGTTGCACTGAAGATTTCTAGCGCAATGAGAACTCTTTCACGTCTCGTGTCCTCCATCTCTCCGACCTTAGACTGTGAAGCCTTGCTTCGTATTACATCCATAATGTGCAATTATTCTGTTCATCTTGCCATTGGGACGTCTCGCGCTTTTTTTCTTAGTTCTTTCATCCCACCCCACGTTGCAGGGGATCAGAAAAAGCCCTGCATGAAATCTAAGCTCGAAAAGTGCACTCACAGCTGGCTCAGAAAACTTCAGTGGACTTGGCACGAGAGAGCCGCGTATAATCGCCAAGAGGCCAGCCCGACCAGGATTCAGACCTTGTAAGTACTCATCACAGCTCATTTTGGGGCGGACAAGGAAGTTATGAGGGAAAGAGGGAGGGTACGCTCCGGCAACGGCGTGTCGTGTTATGGAGCCAGAGTGACGGAATGAGGTCAAATTGATTCTAGGGGGTTTCCCAGATGAGCCAAGCCTTTCAAGAGCGTTGAGGCTGGGAAGCAGTCCAAACTCTGTCCAAGACCCCCACAGCCGAAGCCCGAGGAGTTCTCTGATGACCAGACACCGAAAGGCAGCCATCAGACGTCCCTCTGCCGGGAATGCCGGGTTGCCTGCCTGCAGCCAGTTGGTAAAGGTCGCTGCAAGGGCGTTGACTAGTGGCGGTATTTAGGGTAGACTGGAAGTGCTGCACCAGTTGATAAATGGCTGGGTGGCTGGGTGGGTGGGTGGGTGGCTGGCTGGGTGGCTGGGTGGCTGGGTGGCTGGGTGGCTGGGTGGCTGGGTGGCTGGCTGGGTGGCTGGCTGGCTGGGTGGGTGGCTGGCTGGTTGGCTGGCTGGCTGGCTGGCTGGGTTGCTGGGTGGCTGGGTGGCTGGCTGGTTGGCTGGGTGGCTGGCTGGGTGGCTGGCTGGCTGGCTGGATGGATGGATGGGATGGACGGATGAAGTTTTACAGCCTGTGAGCCTTTGTAGGCCATGTCAGTTCTTTGAGCATGAAAACCACTAGAATAGTTGAGAGTAAGCGCAACTCATGTAACGATGTTCCTAGTTATTTGCCTCTTACGAATCGCGTAGGGAGACGCGATGGGTCAATTCTTACCCTCAACCTTCAGAGGGTACTGCACCAGTGACAGATGCTTCGTAGATGAGTAGAACACATATGTGAAGTCAGGCGTTCAGCATCGTGCCATATTTACACAAGAATGGCGACGTTTCAGTGCTGAGATGCTCGATATTTCGTACTCATGCCTTGTGAACCAATAATGTTGCGTGAAGGAGCAACACATGCATCACTTTGCACAAGTGGCTAAATCACATTGAAATTACTTTTGTTGATAATGTATCATGTACGTAGCTTTTCATTTCCAGTTAAGTACCTTTCAGAAGTAGTGAGGAGACCATTTCTGATCAAATGCATATTTTAAATCTAACGTTTGCTGTTACATTTGCCTTTGCACTATTGAGACTTGAGAAATGACTTCGAATAAAGATTAGCCAAATTATGTCTCACAGTAAAGCACCAGACATCAGTAAAAGCATCGTAAGGTACTACTCATTTTTGCTATAGACATTTGTTTCGATCATGTTATGCCTGTCGGTGGCAAATATTCACATGCAATATTTAATAGAGGCACCTGCATGCACAATCCCCATGCAAGTAGGGCATACAAACGTGAAGAACCTCAACAAGCAAATGCTCGCATATGTCTGCGTATTCCATTTTTCCCGAGTCCGCCCACATGTACATATTTATTGGGTATGTGGTCGTGTGCTTGCAAACACATAAAAACAAATAAAGTTTTCTCGAGTTTCCAGAACGTCAATCATTTGACAGAAGAAATCATTTCTAAAGACTGACATTGTTTCCACCCTGAAGCTATTTTGACCCCCAAGCCTGAAAGTGCGAACCCTTCGAGGTGAAAATGTAAAGTGACAATTTCAGCAAAAATTGCCAGATTTATATTTAAAGGTACACAAAGTCAACTCTGCAACCAAATCAAGTAGACGAAATGTAGAATTCGTTTCGTTAAACCATGAGTCATTCACGAACCTTACGAAAGTGTAAAAAGCAATTGATTGGAGAGATTGCACAAAGACTTACAAGATCTTCAAATCTGCAGCGTTTCGCCAACTTCGTTTTGTGCTTTTCAGAAACACAACCTCGACTGACAAAGGCAGAGGAGGAGCAGCAGCTGCTAAATGTAACTGCACAGCTCACCGTGGGCTATCGCTTCATCCTGCCTTCTGTGCAAAACAAACTGGAGGAAGTGGGTTAGAATAGGGCACTGATGTTTGGGGTTGGGTACATGAGGGTGGGGCGACTGAGCAGAGAAGGAAAGAAGTGCAAGCTGGAAACTCGGCTGGGGGTGATAATAGACCCACAGCGAGTCCCCACGTGATGCTTATAAGGCGAATAATGAGGGAAATTCAATCCAATCGATCGGAAATTTTACAATTCATATAATCCTGATGCAGCACTGAATGAACTACATCTTTTTTCACTCATCACACGTGCAATTGAAAAATGCTTTCCGCGTGTTGAATAATGACCGGTCAACAACAAGCCTGTGCATTTGTAACGAAGCTCATTTTGCGACTTTAAGAGGAACAGGATGCCAAAAAGAAACAACACGGACAGCCCATTATTTTCTTTCGCCAAAGGCTTGCTGATGAGATTGGATGCTCGAGAAGAGACAGCTTCCGAACCGGAAATACGAACCACCCAGGAAATACTTTTCACATTGGTGAACTCTGGGAAAGGCAGAGGCCAATAAAAGTGGCTTTTCTCCATTTTCCTCGAGGCCAAGCAATGCCAATTCCTTTTAAAAAAAAGACACGCTTGCAAAATCCCCACAAAGCTTAAGCTCACAAACATGACAACCCTCTTGGAACAAACGCAAGCACACGCCTGCTTCCCCTTATATCTTCATATTCCGCACGCCTTCACATGCGCAGCGGATCTGTAGATGTGTGCTTGTGCTGCAACATGAATTGTCGCAGAGACTGGTTCTTCTAAGAAATTTTTCAAAAAAGGGCTCGTAGAAAAATGAACTCTAAAAATGAGACAACTTCCGAACGGTAAAAGTTAATCACCCAGAACATATTTTGACATTTGAAGGACATCTAAAACGAAGAAGCCACCGAGAGGAACCTCTCGGATCCATTCCCTCGAGGTAGCGCTGTGCAAATTCCTGTTTTCGAAAAGGTGAATCAAAGTACCCGGGCCTACATGAACCACAAAAAATATTCCGTGACTCCGCCTCTCGGCCTTTTCTGACCAATGACTGTTCGACTCAGCCTATAGGAAGTCGATGACCAACTCATCGGAAAGGAGATGTTTGTGCCAAAGACTGAAAGCTGTATATAAAGCAATAGCAGAAAAATACAATTATGAAGGATTGTCATTTGAAAAGCGAGCAGGCACGGATCCGTTCTGTGGTTTAAACAAAAAATGGGAAAAAGGCTAGTATAGCGTACTGCATGGGATTGCAAGGTTTTCAGCTGTGCTGTCTTGTGTTGATGAGCTGCGTTGCATTGAGTTATGGTGTGGTGTTTTGCTGTGTTGCGTTGTGTTGTGTGTTGTATGATGTAGTGCGTTGTGGCGCGGTGTGGTGTTTTGCTGTGTTGCGTTGTGTTGTGTGTTGTACGGTGTAGTGCGTTGTGGTGTGGTGAGGTGTTTTGCCGCGTTGGGTTATGTTGTGTGTTGTGTGGTATTGTGCGGTGTGATGTGGTGTGGTGTCATGTGGTGTCATATTGTGTGTGTTGTGCGTTGCGGTGTGGTGTGGTGTGGTGTGGTGCGCTGCGGTGCGGTGGGATGTGGTGCGATGTGATGTGGTGTGGTGTGGTGTGGTGTGGTGCGATGCGGTGTGGTGTGATGTGGTGTGGTGTGGTGCGGTGCGGTGCGGTGCGTTGCGGTGTGGTGTGGTGTGGTGTGATGCGCTGCGGTTCGATGCTGTGTGGTGTGTTGTGGTGCGCTGCGGTGCGGTGCGATGCGTGTGGTAAATTGTGGTGCGCTGCGGTGCGGTGCTGTGCAATGCGGTGTAGTGTGGTAAATTGTGGTGCGCTGCGGTGCGGTGCTGTGCAATGCGGTGTAGTGTGGTGTGGTGTGGTACGATGCGGTGTGGTGTGGTGTGGTGCGCTGCGGTGCGATGCGGTGTGGTGTGGTGCGATGTCATGCGGTGTGGTGTGTTGTGGTGCGATGCGATGTGTTGTGGTGTGGTGCGGTGCGGTGCGGTGCGGTGCGGTGCGGTGCGGTGCGGTGCGGTGCGATGCGATGCGGTGTGGTGTGGTGTGGTGTGGTGCGATGCGATGCGGTGCGATGCGATGTGGTGTGGTGTGTTGGGGTGCGATGCGGTGTGGTGTGGTGTGGTGTGGTGTGGTGTGGTGTGGTGTGGTGTGGTGCGCTGCGGTTCGGTGCGATGCGATGTGGTGTGGTGTGGTGTGATGTGGTGCGATGAGGTGTGATATGGTGCGGTGCGTTGGTGTGTTGTGCTGCGCAGTGCAATGTTGTCCTGGGCGGTGATATGTTGCAATACATTATGCTGTGCTGTGCTGTGCTGCGCTTTGCTGTGTTGTGTCGTGTCGTGCCTTGTCATGTCGTGTCGTGTCGTGTGGTGAATGAAATATGTCGCTACAAATCTATGCAAATTTATTACTTCCGTGCTATCCATGTAAACATTGGGGGAGGAGTTCAAAAGATCGTTCATTACGTTTTCTCTCAACAGTAGAAAGAGGATTGCTGTGAAGACTAGAGAAACCTGTTTCATTAACATATGGTCATGAGCCATTCAAACAGGAAACGATGCGCAAAGGAGATCAGAAACAACCTAGAAGTCCCTTAGGCGTTGGTCTTCAAAACCCATGCAAATCGCAAACAAGCTGCGAAAAACTGGCTGCAAAGTGCCTGCACGTTGGTGACTCGAGGGTCATCAGGCGAGATTGGAGGCCGCAAACGATGCATTAGTCTTCCTGATGGCAGAGTAATGCCTCCTGAGTAGCTCGGCCTTGGGGAGGATTTCCGGAGCGAAATGTAATTTTGTCTTCATCCATGGCGAGGCGACCCCATGTTGCAGCCTCCTTCCTTTGCCCCTTACAGCACTGCAAGCTCTAGAGCCCTGGTGCATTCTGCGACAGCCCTGCGTGCTTCTTCAGAACGGGTCAGTTTGACCTCCAAGTGTAACAGTAAGAAAATGAAGTCTCAGCGCGAAGGGGATAAAATTATTTCGCTAAAATATGAGTTGTGTATGATAGAGGTTCATAGCAACCCAATACCAAATTATCGTCACATGAGATTGTGATTTTGAGATGTGAGACTGTTTAATATGATTGAAGAGGTGTGGAAGAATATTCAGGACACTGCAGAACGTTCACCAGGAGAGAGAGAGAGAGAGAGAGAGAGAGAGAGAGAGAGAGAGAGAGAGAGAGAGAGAGAGTGAGAGTGAGAGAGTGAGAGTGAGAGAGAGAGAGTGAGAGTGAGAGTGAGAGTGGGAGTGAGAGTGAGAGAGTGAGAGTGAAAGAGTGAGAGAGAGAGAGAGTGAGAGTGCGAGAGATAGAGTGAGAGAGATAGTGAGAGAGATAGTGAGAGAGAGAGAAAGTGCTTATCAAGGAAAAGTTTCTTAAACAGACATCTAGTGCTAACAAATTCATCCAACGAAATCGAAGAAAAACATAATAACATATTTCACCCTTATCGTTATATACGTACAAATATTACACGTATATATAGACACAGCTTGGTGGAGCCAACATCATTAGCTCCAAAAATAAAAAATAAAAAAATTGTTGTTTATCGAGCAGCCGTAGCCGCAGCCGGAAATAGCTCCGAGGTCGTTTGCATGACAGCAGAAGGCCTGGCTTCATGAATAAGTTTTTCACTTCTGCAAACAACGTACAATAAGGAGATCCATTTAACTAACCAAATTAAACATGCAAATCAGCTTATCAACACACTGAAAATCATTGACCCATTTTCTGACACAAGTCCTGCACCACATAGTACATCTCCTATCCCACTCTCACCTCCAAACCCTCAGATTCTTTAAGGCAGTCCTAAACCGACAAAACGATGGCTCGCCGAACGAGCTGAACAGCTTTCGCCCGAGCCGAAATCTCGGGTCGAATCGTTTGCAACCTTAACCGGGGGAACTCGCGCTCGTTGAGCAGCTCTCCGGGTCTACGCCGAGCCACGATTCAGCCCGAATCCTGGCTCGCAGGGCATGTCTGGGAGCTTGCTTCTCATTGGCTGGAGGAGACAAAATCTTCTGAGCCGGGAGGGAAACAAGTCGATTTGGTTAACCCATTGCTTACGCAGCTCAACCACGTGGTTGCGATGACGCCAACACCCTTTGGCTACGCAGCTCAACTACGTGGTTGCGGTCGCCGTAAAGAAATTTTCCTATCTACGTGGCTGTTTCAAGGGAAGTAAATCGTACAGCACTTTATGCTGTAACCAATCTGTGTTCGCTGGAGTTACCTTTTCTTTAGTATAGTCCCCGTGAGAAAGCTAGATGTAGTAGAAGCTACGCTCACCCTACGTCGCGTTTTCGCGCTTGTCGACATGGCGTCGCGTTGTCGGTGATTGAGCGGTGATGAAAATGACGAAGTATTAGAAGTGTGGATGGAAGAAGGGTCTGATATTGAAGATCTAGGTGGATATTGGACTTCTGAAGAAGATCTTTATGATTCTGATGCGGAAATAGTCCCAGTCAACGAGAATGAAGCGGTGGCTGACAGCGAAGACGAATCGATTTCGTGGCTGAAAGCGAAAACGAATTGACTTCGTCGCCGTCGACGTCAGAAAGAGAGGAAGAGATAGAAACGGTTTTTACAGCAGACACAGACATCGATTCGGATGCAGAGGATGCCGAAAACCTTCTCTACTCCTCCAATGAACTGTACCACACAAAAGAGGACTATGCCGAGTAGGGCGCCTTCTTTCTCTCAGGTCGTTTGAGACTTTTCTTCTATTCAAACAGAGACAGATTGCAGTAAGTGTATATTTTCTGATTTCACCTCTCTGACTTGCTTAAAAAAAATCATTTTCAAGCATTTTTTAATCCTGTAGTCAATCATTCATCAATATAGTTTGATGTGGAAATACTGATTTCAGAACTGTTGTACAAAATCTATCTCTTGACTATTAGTACAATACATTAGGTGTAAAAAAAAAAGAAAATCAAAATTGCATGTACCTGGTGTTAAAAAACAAATTTCCCCAATTTTCTTACTGCATATTGTAACTATCCAGCACTTCAGCTAGAAAGTGCAAATGATTTTCTTTCTTGTGGTACCAAATATTAAACAGTTATTCAAAATTTGGACTTTGTACGATTTTTTGAAAACTTAAAAAAACACTGCGTACAGAGGTAAAATTCCTAATGCTATCCCTGCGTAAGCAATGAGGACGGAACGCAGCTCTCCGAACGATCCGACCAAGAACAAGTGTCGGAGAGCTCTGTTAAGGACCAGAGCCCGAAAGGCGAGTTCGGGCGAATGTTGATTCACTCGAATCACGCTCGGTCGGTTAAGGACGGCCTTTACATTGACAATTCAATCAGCTGTTACATTCTCCACATGAAGATACTCCGCGTTCCGTTGTTGACCTTTGCAAGCGTAGCAAACCAATTCCAGCAGTCCATCCTCTCAACCCGTAGCAGAGGTCACCTTCCTGTCAAGGTCGCGCAGCGGCTGGAGAATCTCAAATGGTAGGCCTACTCTGTTTAACAACAGAGGGTGCTACCTCCTAGCGCCTAGCAACGAGGAAAGCACAACGCCCGTAGTCGAATTTGATTGGCTCGTATTAATAATCGAGTTAAAGGGAAGTCACTGCACGGACTAGCAAGGTAAATATGCTACCAGCCACAGAAGTTATAGAGGAGTGGCTGACGTTCCGATAGCTTTCAAATTTTGAAGAAATTCATATTCCACAGCTTTCATCACCGTGGCAAATTGAACCACGCACACAGCAAATCCTTCTAAAATCCCTTAGGATTGATCGAGTGGTAAACGTCGACATTTATACTCATGCCGGTACGGAGCCGGAGTTAGCAGACCACAACGCCATTTCGCGATTTCCTTTTACCTTTCTTTATGACTGTTGATAGTTATCTCCCTTCTGTGATGAAATATAATCGACCTTAACGCTATTGTTATGTCGTCTCTTCGATCAAGAAGGACAGAACTGAATGTGATATAATTTTGAGGAATTATATATCCAAAGAAGACATTCAAAATCTTCTATTTTTTATGATAATATGCTTTTAAAGTCATTTTTAAACAACCAATCAAGAGTACTCGACCTGCTGTGAGAGAACGCTCGATAAATCTGCTACGCTAGCAACGGTCACTGCTCAACAACAGAATGCAGGGTTATTAAGAATTCCCCGACAGCAGGTCGAGAAGTTTTGATCGGTTGGTTTTTCCCCCTAATGTCTTAAAAAGCACATTATCATTAAAAGTAGAGGGTTCTGGAGGCTCTCTTTGGATAATTGAATCCTCAAAATGATTTTACATTTAATTGCATCCCTCTTGATTGAAGAGACGATACTAAACTAATTCGGGTCGATTATCAATTACAACAGAAGGGAGATAACCATCACCAGTCATAAAGGAAGGTCAAGGGTCGCTTAATGGCGTTGCCGCCTGCTAACTCCGACTTCGTTACCGGCGCAGATATCACTGCCGACATTTTCTACTTAATCAATCCTGAGTGACTTAAAAAAATAATTTGACGTGTGTGCTTCAAGTACGTCAACAATGGCTGCGGCCCTTTTCAAAGTAGCAGAACGTCTGCCACTTCGATGGTTGTAACCTCCATGGCTCATAGCATGTCTACCTTGCAAGTCCCTGCGGTGACTTCCCTTTAACTCGACCTTTAATTGATATAAACCAATCAACATCGACTACGGGCGAGGTATTTACATCGTTGCTAGGCGCTAGAAGGTAGCGCTCTCGAGTGTTCAGAAGTGTTTGAGCACCTCTTGAGATGCTCCAACTACTGCGCGACCTTGACAGGAAGGTGAACTCTGCTACGAGGTAAGAGGACACTGTGGGAATGCTGGGATTTATTTGCTAGCAAAGGTCACTTCTCAACAACGGAGCGCGGGGCTTGTGTCAGAAGTGCCGTGCAGGTCAGTTAATAAAGATTTTTTAAAACTACAATATCGTTTAAGATTTCCCCCCTATCTCTCCTCCGTGTGCTTTGCATCAAATGAGCGACAAGTTCATCACAGGATATTAGCCACGTGGGACTTTTTGTTGATTCTTGGAATTTTTACTGGTCGAGGTGACTCGAAACCAAATATGGCGACCAAGTACCTCGCCTCAAGCGTCTGCCGTCAATTCCAGACATCAGAAGGGCTGCAGCTTTAAGGTTGCACAAAGAAAAAACACCTCAAGCCTTAATGGAAGCAATTTCCGAGTTTAAAAAAAAAATCGATTTTTGAAAAAACGCTATGTTCAGAGGTATCCATCTACCATTAGTAGCTGTTGAAGTAAAAAGGGTGAAAAAAAATTCCACTACAGGGTCAGCTCTCTGCTGGCTGCGGTCGCAGATTGAGTAGCAGGTCCTGTTATGAGGCGATTTTCCAAAAACGCTGGGTTCAGACGGGTACGCGCATCACAGGCTGCTGAAGGAAGAAGGGTCACAAAAGTCCATTTCAGGTGCAGAACTACACTGTGCAATGAAGTGACGCTGGGACCTGCAATGGAGGGAGGGGGAAAAACACAACCCTACCCACATTTGAACTGGAAAAGATTAAAGCTCTGCAAGGCTCCACTTTCCCTGAAAAATATGTAAAATGTCCATTGTCGATCGAACTTTGACAGGTATTGAAGATCATGCGCACACGAAGTGCTCACGATTGCGGGGGGAATTCAGTACATGGAGTGACTGAAATCTTCTCATTTAAATGCACACAAAGAATTAACAGAATTTAACATTGTTCTAGGGACAATTTTTGGCAGCCATTTAGATAAACCTACAACTTTACTCTGAAACTCGAAATCATCATAGACACGATGTAACACCCAAGAACTGCAGCAGCTGCACCAGGGACAACCACATCAACATCAACATCAACAACCAAAACAGCAACAACAGCAACAACAACCATAATAACGATTGGTTTAACAGCGCGCTCTGTGCGAAGCAACGAACTGGAGAGTTCTCACAGTGAAATATATCGAGTTATTAAAATACAATTTTGCATAAATCATTTTCTTTGGAGAGGAGAGGAGCGATATATATATTCAAACTTCCAGAGACCAGCGTAAAGCCATGAAGCTAACACAACCAGAAAGTGTAAGCATAATCTTATTCTAAAAGACCAACACAAAATTTATCAAATCATTCATATTTCGAGTCTGAAAATGCTCACTGTGGACGGTAGGGTTGGTGACGGTGAAAACTTGATTTTCATTTTTATTGAGTCATCGACTTCAAGAGGAGAAAAAAAATCCAAGCAAATCTGTTCAATACGAACAGTCAGTGACAACTCAAAGATGTGGAAGATTTCAGTTCCGTTTAGAAGTATCTTCGGTACTCTCCTCTGAGGATGATATGTCAACTAAACCATTCGAAGGCGAACATCAAATGGGCAAACCTCCAACCACGGCACCTTGAGGCCACTGCTGCCGACAGAACCCTCTGACGTGCCACCACCCGAAAAGCTGCAAGAGCTTTCGAAGATGGCCGCCGTTGTCGTCTTGAAGCTGCGCGAGCAAGGCGACACAGAGCTGCGTCAACCTCTGTCCAGACCGGTGTTCCTTGGTCCACCTGAAGCCGCCTGTGTGCCTCTGAGTTGGGACTTCGGAGCCATATGCGCATCCACAGATGATGGCACAGCGAATCGTCTTCCTCGACACCCGAGAGACAACCAAGAAACCATTCCAGCTAAGTATCTAAATGCAGGTGACAGGAAGCCAATGAAAAACAGCCATGTCTACTGTGACGTTAATGTTGCGGTCCAGACTCCTAGGTATTTCATAAAGATAGCAATAAGAACACTTTTTGGTGAGTGTCGTCACACTTTCGAAACTGGTTCTAACAGTAGAAATTTCAGAAGACAAACTTTGTATATATTTCCTTCCAATTATTTGATCAAATTTACCAGACGTCTGTAATTTTTTCTGTTATAGAGGAAACGCTCTTTTTCCTTGTTTGCCAATGCTCCCGACTGCGCATAATGCTGCTATCGACTGATTCCAACTACCAGTTCCTAAAAAATAGATAGCACCGGTCGAACAGGATGGGCACCCAGTGTTCCCAGGAAATCCATTGGACATAAAATAAGAGTCTCTCTACAACGAGGTTTTTTTCTCTTGAGGACAAGCCTCTGGTTTGGGTGAAGACATTATCGTGCAGTGCCCCGATAATTGGCTGTCTGGTAATAGACTCTTCTTTCTTCAAGTACAGCCATTCCCATGTCATCACGCGAATCCTTTTCCGGAAATCTATCCTCCGCGAAGCCAGGAAGCTACTTAGGAAAGAGACCAAATGCTGTGAAAGCTACCGAGAGATACACATTGCTTTGGCAGAAATGCTGGTCGGGCTGGTGCTTTTTGCAAGAAATTCATATCTCACGTTGACTTCGAGTAAAGAAATAAATGTCAGGGTTGTCTTGGTATAGACAAGTGCATGTAATGAACCAAGAACTCATAAGGTATGATGCACTGGTTTCAAATAGTAACTTTTCACTCACATTTGAGGCTTATATCGCTTCATGCTTTACCCCTGATCATTGCACCGCTAGATCAGTTCTTTGCGTTGCATAGGAACGACTTTTGCTGAGATTTGTAGAAGCTACTAGTGTACCAGACCGGCGTAAGGAACGAAAAATGAGGAGAGATATATAACAGACACGCACTGTTCAAGGCTTATGTGACATAAACACGGACTGTATTGGAACTCGAGCAAAAAGGTTTCCATTAAAAGGCTAGACAGAGAGCTGTCATCCTCTCCTTGAACCTTTCAACCACTCAGACGATAGAGGCAAAATCCCTTTATAATTACTTTCTTTCGAATACAGCTTCTTTTTTAGACAGCCATTTCTCTCGTTGAATTTGAAAACACCGATCGAACGAGATTTATGTCTCACCGAAAAAGCTTTTCTCCCTTTTTATCCTCACAGGAGCCATTATACAGCCAGGATTTAGCACCAGATCAATTGACATCGATAATGTACTCAGCGCGAGGCTGTGCAGACGAGAAAATTACTCAGTTTTTGGGGCTTTGAAGGTTTCCCTTTCATCGATGTTAGACTATCTTCATGGGAAGAAAAAGAAAGAAAAACACAACCCCTGATGTGGGCACGAAAGAGCTTTTTAAGTGTTTGCAATGCAGCTACGGCATCGAAAACACCAAAAACCAGTAGAGGTGAAAAGAAATATTTCAGTTTAAAGGAACAATACAAAGTGGGCCGAGATGAAAGACGTTGAGTGCAAAGGTCACACAAAGAAACACATACGAAAATACAAAACAGCGTCACACCGGTGGAGCAGCTCAATGCCCCCTCATCAGCTGCAGCCCCTTGCTGCTGGGCGTTCAGGGCATGCTCCTGTAGCTCCGTCAGGGGCGGCCCCAAGCAGCCAGATAGGGTACCGGGGGGCATCGGGCCAGGGCGTTTAGTTGGAAAACATCTAGTGCAAACAAGCGTAATCCCTTAGGACATCCTTTGCTTCAAGAATGGACAAGCAGGCTGCTTTGACTTTCCATGAGGAGGACAAACGAACCCCCTGAGGTAAAGTGCCAACATGATGTTCAAGAGTGGACGAGCTAGAAGCGGGGGATTCCGACACAAAGGGAGTTTTGTTTCATAACACAGTAGCCTGTAGTACAATTCATCTGCTACTCAAGTAACTCTCGTACCATCCGCACCCAGTCATGCGGCTAGAGGGTTCTCTTCCCCACCGTCTTCTAGAGAGGCAGTTGACATTTGTGCCGCCTTGAGAAGGCCTCTACGCTAACACGGACAGCGACGAAGAACATCACAAGAGCCCATCCTTCCTCTGGCGACATTCTACACCCTCAAGCCAGAAGCTCTCACGTAGAAAGAACCAAGTTCGTTCGTTCGTTTGTCCTCCCTCAAGCAAGCAGGACGTTCCTGCCTGCAAGCCTCAATTAGCGAGGCATGTTCCTTGCAAGGGCATTTGCAACAAAGGGGTGGCCGCTGCTAAGGGGTTCGTCTCTGCGAAAGGCATCAATCGGCTGCCGTACTCGCGCCGAAAGTGATTGGGACTTTGTGTTGTTGCTTTTTGCATGCAGAAGGGAAAATCGAAGAGCTTACGCATGAGATGGCAAGATACCGATGGAACATTCTCGGACTTTGTGAGGTGAGATGGACGAACTTTGGGGAAACGTCAACCTATGAAGGGCACAAGCTGTTTTACAGCGGTAGAAACGACAGACATGAACATGGAGTAGGATTTCTTGTCCACATCTTGTGTTATGGGCTGCAGACCAGTCTCGAGTCGGATCATCACCATTCGACTTAGAGCAATACCATTCAACATCACCATCGTGCAGGTGTACGCTCCAACCACAGACTACTCAGATGAGGAAATAGAGGCATTTTACAACGAGCTGCAAGAGGTGCTGGATCAAGTACCAAAAAAAGACATCCTGGTCGTGCAGGGAGACTGGAATGCCAAAGTGGGAAGCGACGCAAAGAACGATTGGCATGACGTTTGTGGACAGTACAGCAACACAGATACCAACGACAGAGGCCTGAGACTCCTGGAGTTCGTCAGCTACAACAACCTTATACTGGCAAACACTCTTGGCCCGCACAAGACGTCCCGACGGTGGACTTGGCACCACCCAAATGGACAGCACCACAGTCAAATTGATAACATCTTAGTAAAGAAGCGCTTCAAGTCCAGCATTAACATCGCAAAGACACGAAGCTTTCCAGGAGCAGACATTGGAAGCGACCACGACTTGCTGATGATGAACTTCCGTCTGAGCCTAAAACAAATCAGCAAGCAGAAAGGTACGAGGCTTAGATTTGGCCTTGAAAGGTTGAAAGACCCTGAGGTTGATAAGTCCTTCAAAGCGATGAATGGAGAGAAGTTTGCACCGCTTTTAGTTCTTGGTGACCAACATTTTTAATGAGGCAGTGATAGAGACAGCCGAGCAGTTATTAGGAAGACAGCACCCAACAAAGAAACCATGGGTCACTGCAGAAATTTTGAACATGTGCGATGAGAGAAGGGAACTGAAGAAAACGAAGGGTACAGCAGATGGAGCAAGTAAGTACAGAGAGGCCAACAACAGGGTAAAGGTAAAGTTAAAGGTGTGATTTTATATAGCGACTTTCCACCATTGATAAATGCTCAAACCGCTTTACACTTTACCCAGGAAGGCCATGAAGAGTGCCAAGGAGGAGTGGATCAAACAGCAATGTGATGCAGTTGAGGAGAACCTCCAGAAGAATAACACCAAGAAAGCATACCAAATAGTCAAAGACCTTACAGCGACCAAACAAGGGAGGGTCAACACCATACAAGACAAGAGCGGGATTTGTCTCACAGAAGAACGCGAAATCATGAAACGCTGGACTTAGTACTGCTCTGAGCTGTACAACTATGACACCCGAGGAGATCCTAAAGTACTGAACTGTCCTCAGACTACCGAGGAGGACAACTACTCAATTCTTCGAGAAGAGGTGGAGACAGCGGTTAAGTCCCTCAAAAAAGGGAAGTCAGCTGGGGTTGACAACATTCCAGGGGAACTCATCCAGGCAGGAGGCGACGCAATGATCGATGCACTCACAAAGATCTGCAATAAGATCTGGCAGACGGGAGATTGGCCAACCCCGTGGACACAGTCCCTAGCAATTACATTGCCCAAGAAAGGCAACCTGCAAATGTGCCAGAACTACCGCACGATCAGCCTCATCAGCCATCCCAGCAAGGTCATGCTGAAAGTACTGCTGAACAGATTAAAACCTCAGGAAGAGAAAATCATTGCTGAAGAGCAGGCACGTTTCAGACCAGGTAGGAGCACCAGCGAACAGATCTTCATTCTGAGAGTCCTGTGTGAGAAACATCTACAACATCAACAAGATCTGTACCATGTCTTTATAGACTTTAAGAAAGCATTTGACAGAATTTGGCATGCTGCGCTGTGGGCCACAATGAGAAGCTACAACATCAGCTCCAAGATCATCAAAGTCGTCGAACATCTCTATGACAGAGCGACCAGCGCAGTCCTGTTCAATGATACCACAGGCGAATGGTTCAGGACAACGGTCGGAGTCAGACAGGGCTGTCTACTCTCTCCCACACTCTTCAACCTCTTCCTCGAAAGGATAATGACTGATGCCCTAGCAGACCACGAAGGATCAATCAGCATCTGTGGCAGAAAGATCACCAACTTATGTTTTGCTGATGACATTGATGGATTAGCAGGAAGTGAAGAGGAGCTGACTAGTCTTGTCGAGCACATGGACAAGACCTCACAGGCATATGGCATGGAGATCAGCACCGAGAAGACCAAGGTGATGACGAACAACCCTCGGGGCTTCAAAATGGAAATCAAAGTGAAGGGCCAAAAACTGGAA
>JAWQFJ010024321.1:27500-35000 GCA_034096865.1 Theodoxus fluviatilis | reverse complement strand
GGTATGAAATGTAAGTAGATATGGTGCCCTCAGGTGGAGGGTGCGACTTTGAGGATGCTGGATGGACAACAGAGATGGAGGTTGCGGAGTAATGAAGCAGTCGTGTGGGCAGGAAAGATTAGAGCGCCAGACGGGACATTGTCTCGGCGTGGTTGGAGTGCCATTGGATTCGAATTGATCTGATAAGACGCCCTCAGGGTTGAGGATCCCCTAATGAATTCTCGCTGCATCAACATGTCCGCTCTTGACCCTCCATTCGGGATCGTGGATCTATCATATATCACGAGTCAGGCTTGGGCGGCAAAATTGCTGCTCGGGGAAAAACATGTGGGGGGTACTCATGCATCTTCAACAATCTGACATTAACATCTGGTCCAGCCTGCAAGTTTATTCAACGCATATTTCATTGCTGCATTACTAGCCGGGAGGAATTCATGGAAACGACTTAATTGTGATGTGCGTGAAACTTCGTCCCCAAGAGAAGATATGAATCTTTCACTGAGGAAGATGGTGCACAGTAAAACAGAAACATGTCTTCCCAAGTTTGAATCAGGTTACAATGCAGATTTTGTTAACGATGTTGTCAAACTTGCAGGGGAATGCTGCAGTGTGCAATATGCGGTAACACGGTTGAAGCCCTAGGGCAGAAATGTTTGGGATTATTGAATACAGAGCGGAACTTCCCACAGGACTGCGCTTCAACAGCGAGAGTTCGCATGAACGTTATAATTAAATCAGAGAATGGCTGCGGGCCTCGCGAACACTCACTGCCAGTGCTCCTCTAAGATCATGACGATAGTTATTGACACGGTATCGCTACCATCTGGGAAACGTAGCTCAAGATACATTTTTCTTGTCCTTAGACAGATGCACAAGAGACAATTTTATCTTGATGGATTAATGGTAACCCTTGACCGCCCTGCTCTGGAGTTTAAAGCGCCAGAAGAAGACAACCAGAAATTACTCCGTGTGCAGAATGAAAACCGAGTAGAGAAAGCTGTGGTGTTGTCACGGATAACTGCTGTATGATCTTGCTGATGACACTTGATTTGAAGGTGTGTACAGCTCCGTATTTACACCAGGAGATCATTCCTGTTCGTGAATTGATTCAGTTCCTTAATGCAAATGTCACTTTGACACGTATTCTGGATACTTATTTTTGCATGAACATATTTAGGCGCCATAATTATTTAATATTACAAGAACACGCTCATGGCGCGACATCACAAAGACGGAAAAGATTAGTTCTGAGGCCAGCTTTTAAAGAGGCCAACATTGGAGATGACTTCAAAAACTCAGGAAGCAGATTCCATAGTTTTGGTCCCACTACACTGAAGAACCAGTCGCCATAGCTTCTCAGTCTTGATCGTGGGATTGTGAGAAGTCTTCTGTCTGATGACCGAAAATTCTTCGTAGGCTCGTGGCTCTTGATGAGACCTATGAGGTAGGCCAGGGCTTGATCTTTTGCACATTTGAAGAGCACAGAAAGAATATTGAATTCCATGCGCAGGTAAACTGAAAGCCACGTGCTGCAAGAAGACACGCTTTCATCCTACATGTACTGTGTGTGTGGTGTCAAAGCCATGAGTGTGGAATTGAATGAACTTCGTCAGCTCGATGGATGTGCAAAGGCTTGCTGCCTGCAGTGTCCATATGGTTCCTGACAACTTGCATTGTTTGTTAAACGATATAAAATCAAATGTGAGATAACTGCCAGAGTATTCTATTAATTACACCCGGTTTCTCCTTTGAGGTCATAGTTCAGTCGTATGTAATCGTGTAGTCACAAGACATGCTACTCAAATAAAGTATTCTTTCTCTGTGCTTCGTTTACCAGAATCTGACGAATACTTTTTATTCTTATGACTTATTCTCGTAGAAACCTGCCGAGAGGAAAAGGAGATATATTTATCTAAAAGACCAGAAAAGACTGGATGAACTTTAGCGCATTTTCCCTGGAAGATGAACATTCCTTTCTCAATAATAAACAACTAGAATATGCTGGCAAGTCAGATTATCTCTTGAATGCATGCCCAGCCAAGCGAGTCCATTTTTAAACATTACACCATTAAAATTTATTCATAAATAACTTATTGGCAACTTATTCAACAAACAAATGTCAAGGAGATTCGAGGAGTTTTCCCCACACGACAAAATAACCTGTGCCCCCCCCAAAAAAAAAATCACTGTCATGACGTAAGCTAAATAAATTTCCTCTGCAAAAATGTTTATGTCCGCGGGACCTGAACAAAGCAACAACATTACGGCTTGGAAATTGTTGGTTCGCCTTCAGTTTCGCCAATGCAGATAAGGTTAGCAGTCCGGAGTGAAAGGAATATAAAGGAATTGTTTTAAGGCAATTTCTTCTCTCTTCTGGAGAAAGGAAAACAAAATCATTGTCTTAGAATAGAGTATGCAATCTGTTCTCTCTTTCTTCGTTCCCTTCATTTTCCCAGCCCCCATACAAACTCAATCCCCAACCTATCCCACCCCACCCCATTCCCTATCCCCCCAAAAGACTGCCCTACCTTATCCCCATTTCGCAAATCGAAACTTCACCCCTGCCCCCTATCCACTCAAGTTGTAGGGCTGACACCGTGGAAAATTAGAGTTGGCGTTTGCTTCCTTCATCTGGGGCAAAATCGTTCAGCAATTTCTTAAGGGTGCTGCTAGACAAGCATATTAGTTTTTCTCTTTTCCTTTTGCCTGGTCCTCCTCCTCCTCCTCCTCCTCCTCCTCCTCCTCCTCCTCCTCCTCCTCCTCCTCCTCCTCCTCCTCCTCCTCCTCCTCCTGCTCCTGCTCCTGCTCCTGCTCCTGCTCCTTCTTCTTCTTCTTCTTCTTCTTCTTCTTCTTCTTCTTCTTAAGTTCAACAGAAAAAAATATGTGCAGATGTAGTGCGAGGGTTCCTTTGTGTTGATGTACTTTCTCGCGTGTCCTTGACAACGACTGAACTTCATGAAGTGACAGTGAGTGCCTGACGGGCAAATTAGAATCTCGACAGCAACGCCGTCCTTGCAGCCAATTCTTACACTCGTTCTTGACCACGAATGTTGAAGATGTTCTGGTGTACACACATCCAAATGTCGACCGCAAGGCTTTAGATTGATAAGTAATCCGACTGCGTTTTCTCCTTTTGTTATTATTTACTCCCCCATTCCAGTGTCTGCGATTCTGTTCCTCGTTCAATCTGTTATTCTTTAATTCAGATAATCAGTCTAGACGTATCTGGCTGTTAATAAGCCATCAAATCAGTCACTAACTCAATCAATCTGTCAGTCCGTGTCAGTCAGTCAGTCAGTCAAGTCTGTCTGTCTGTCTGTCTGTCTGTCTGTCTGTCTGTCTGTCTGTCTGTCTGTCTGTCTGTCTGTCTGTCTGTCTGTCTGTCTAAATGTATCTCTGTCTAAATGTCTGTTTGTCTGTCTAAATGTATGTCTGTTGGTCTGTCTGAGTAACTCTTTGTGTCTGTGTGGCTGTCTGTGTGACTGTATGTGTGTGACGTTTAGTATGTCTATGTCTTTTTGTCTGTCTGCTTGTGATTTTGTGTGTTTATGTGTGTGTGTGTGTGTGTGTGTGTGTGTGTGTGTGTGTGTGTGTGTGTGTGTGTGTGTGTGTGTGTGTCTGTCTGTATGTCGGTCTATCCGTCCGTCTGTCCGTCCGTCCATCCGTCCGTCTGTCTGTCCGTCCCCCCCCCTCTCTCTCTCTCTCTCTCTCTCTCTCTCTTTCTCTCTCTCTCTCTCTCTCTCTCTCTCTCTCTCTCTCTCACCTGTCTGGAAGTTGAAACATCTGGCAGTTTCTCCCTCGGCTACGATGAAGGTGTCGGAATCTTGAAAGTAGCCCACTGTCTCCAGGCGCTGGGAGAGTTTGATCTCGAACAGTCTTGGAGAGAACTTCATGTGCTTCAGGACTTCAGTCTCACCCAACTCCCGCTCGCTCTGATGCCGGAAGGTGTTGAAGCACTTGAGAAAGATGTTCCGCATCATCTGAAAAGAAGCAGAAGGACACGCTCAAACTAGTGTGTGTTTCAAGTCAAGCTCCATTACACACTTTGGAGTGACACAGGAGGACAGTATGTAGCAGTTGGAGAGCCGGACGTGGAATGATAAGTCATGTATAATACGATATGTGTTCCTGTCGATTTACCTTTAAATGACTTGATCGAATAGGATGCATGCATGCGTTTTGTTTGAAATATGACCTCTGTATTCCAAGCCAAGCTCCGAGATGCTCGGCTGCAGTGTGCGTGTGGAGAAATAATAATTATAGCGGCTGGTGTTTCAAGTTGTTCCACGCATCCCCGTGTTGAATTTTCGCTCAGGTCCTTAGCTCGTCTTGCGCTTCCTTGCTCAGATCGTATCCAGGGCTGCGTTCAGGCTTCAACTCCGCAGGCACTGCGTTCAGGCATCAACTCCGCAGGCACTGCGTTCAGGCATCAACTCCGCAGGCACTGCGTTCAGGCTTCAACTCCGCAGGCACTGCGTTCAGGCTTCAACTCCGCAGGCACTGCGTTCAGGCTCCAACTCCGCAGGCACTGCGTTCAGGCTCCAACTCCGCAGGCACTGCGTTCAGGCTCCAACTCCGCAGGCACTGCGTTCAGGCTCCAACTCCGCAGGCACTGCGTTCAGGCTCCAACTCCGCAGGCACTGCGTTCAGGCTCCAACTCCGCAGGCACTGCGTTCAGGCTCCAACTCCGCAGGCACTGCGTTCAGGCTCCAACTCCGCAGGCACTGCGTTCAGGCTCCAACTCCGCAGGCACTGCGTTCAGGCTCCAACTCCGCAGGCACTGCGTTCAGGCTCCAACTCCGCAGGCACTGCGTTCAGGCTTCAACTCCGCAGGCACTGCGTTCAGGCTTCAACTCCGCAGGCAGTGCGTTCAGGCTTCAACTCCGCAGGCACTGTGTTCAGGCATCAACTCCGCAGGCACTGTGCTTCAACTCCGCAGGCACTGTGTTCAGGCATCAACTCCGCAGACACTGTGTTCAGGCTTCAACTCCGCAGGCACTGTGTTCAGGCATCAACTCCGCAGGCACTGTGTTCAGGCATCAACTCCGCAGACACTGCGTTCAGGCATCAACTCCGCAGGCACTGCGAAGGCGCAGCGTAGTTGACGCTTAGCTACGTTCGGCCTCAAACTACTCGACTGCGAAGCCTGAATGACTTTGTAGGTGAAATGTAGCTCTGCGTCAATAAACGAGGAGAGACATGAGCGCGCCCAGGTATTTGTGCGGGCAATGGAGGGCCATTGGGGACCAATTAACCGTACATGCTGATGAAAGCCAGACGTATGGTGGCAATGCAGCATTGGAAGCAAAGACTGCGCCGGTTACTGAAGTTCTCGAACAATATTATCAGGGACATAATTACCCCGGGACATAATCTCCATAAAACGACACTTCCTCTCCCCCCCCCCCCCCCCCCCCCCCCTCTTTGTCAGTTTCACATACACACAATACACTCTGCGCGCAGTTCTCCCCAAGATCAAAATCCTTCCATGAGTATTTTCATCTGTATCTTACCAAGCGAAGAGTGCAAAATTTTCCATCAACCTTTCGGAAGAATGCATTTACAACTCTGTCAGATTTACTTGTGCGGTTCTTGCAGATTTTGCGGTGAAATGATTATATAGTATTTGAGCGAGAAATAAAATGATTTTATTTTATAACTGTGGGGGCCATTAGTGTCTGTTTCGTAGACTCGAAACCCCCAGAGTGAAGGGAATAGGCGTATACGCCTTTCCCTTTTATGAAATGCATTCGATTCCGATTATATTTGTCATCTTATTCATACCTAATAGAAGCCAAATATACACTGGTAACACTTTGAATTACGCATATACACACACAAACATACACACACACACTCACATGCACACAAACAAACACACATGCGCACACACACACACACGCGCGCGCGAGCCCACGCGCGCACACACACATCCTTTTTTAAGTTGCTGGGGCCGGGGATGGAGAATGACACAGGCATGAAACACATAAGTTTGAAAATGTCTTTTGTCCTACAACTCAGAAAACAAACTTTAAAAAAAAACTTTGCGCTTGGACTGCTATACAACCCAGTCTCCTTCAACAAATGTTCTGGGCCGTGTTGTGTGTCTGCAGTTTATCTCTCCCTGAGCGGTGGAAACGCTGCGAAACACCCTCTAAAACTCGTGAGGCGGTGAAATCACCAGCTGCACTCAGACCGGAGGCTCGCGCAGATCTGTCTGCCATTATTCCCTTGGCGGCAACCTGGTTTAAGGTTCAAAATGTCGAGCGACGAAGATTTCCCAGCGGACAGGCGGTTCTCATTACAAATCGCCCATCCGACTCCTGCAACACCAGCGATTGACGGCGTGAGAGACAGGAAGTCGCGCGTTACGACTACACTGCAAGGGGTCCATGTCACAGATCTGCCCTTCCTGCACAGGTCGCTCGGTGTCGTCCTCCACGCAGAATTTCACTACTGTCTTCAGGGGGAAAACATCATAAAGTTCCCCCCCCCCCTAGGACCACATGGGGGTTATAAACTTGTTGCCTGATCCTGACTTTTATTGAGGAGATTTGTGGATGCAGGGTGAGGGAATTTTCCGGCAACGGCGTGTATCTGTTAATGGGCTCTCTCTGACTTATCTGGCTCAGGCAAGCTGAGCTTTGACATCGGGGAAGCATTTGGAACCGTTTCCATCAGGTTATTGCAGTTGTTGATCGCATCTGGTCTGCGATTATTATTAGCTGGCGCGTGCGTTGTTAGTGACTTGATGCACGCCTCAACAGTAGTCGTGCAATAAGTCGTTGACGAGAAAGGCGCACTGAAGGATAATTTTGTAAACATGAGTATGAGTGCTGACATACTCTAGAAACCGTAGACGAATACATGACAGAAAGAAGAATTTCCTCTGACTGCATCATGAGTAAGCAGCCTGCGTTCGAAGAATTTGAAGACACCATAGTGCCGCGTAACCCTTCATGGAGTCATGAGTCAGTCCATCACAATTAATTATATATGCGGAAGAAATGCCAAAAACAGTAATGGCAATACCTGAATATACTCTCTTTTTGTATATGTGCCCGTAATGAGACGCCAGTAGGGACTCATGCCGGTGATTCAATGACCAGTGGGTAGATCCTGAAGTCGCTAAAAGCTCGACAAAGAAGCTGCATTGACTTTAGATTGAACAGCTGTAGTAGTTGTTGAACAACTACTAAATTACTCCCAGTGGGTTTGAAAGTCAGGACTTGGCGAGTGGTTTTATTTTTACCAAACCTCCATCGAGAAACTTCTGCTCATACTTTAACACAATCGTAGCATTAGTTAAAGAACGTAAAGTATATAGAGAAATACCAAGAACTGCTGTCTGACTTGTTGTAAAATGGAGGCCCAGGTGGTACTTTTACATGTACGCCTGACACCTTTAATCATTATCTTGGATCTTAATCGTTCTAGACACAGAAGATGCAGCCGCTTTACCTTTAAGGCAAGGAGCAGCAGAACTAGTTGTAATGGCTG
>JAWQFJ010024321.1:0-22500 GCA_034096865.1 Theodoxus fluviatilis | reverse complement strand
TACTAGCCAATGTGTTCACTTGGATTGTACACCTTGTTTCAAATTGTTGCTCAAGTATACTGGCTCCAAAAAAAGAAGCAAGTCACGTACATGTATGTATTGTTGTGATGGGCCGGTGGCCTAAACAATAAAATCAATCAATCAATCAATCTCTCTCTCTCTCTCTCTCTCTCTCTTAGAGAAGTGTATGCAAAGGTCGCGAATGACCCTCTACCAGTCTATGACAGAATAAAACCGGTAAATGTGTTTGGCACAGAGACAGACTGCCTGAATAGACCAATTCAAATAGACGAGGTACTAGAGTCTATTAGATCGCTACGAGGTAGTAAAGCAGGAGGAGGAGACGGGATACTGATAGAAATGATTAAATGTGCAGCAAACTCCCTCGGGCATCATTTCAAGGGGTATTTAATGCAATTCTCAACACGGGTAATTACCCACGATCATGGAGTGAGTCCGTAATTGTTCTATTACTTAAAAAGGGTGACCCTATGAATCCAGACAACTACAGGGGCATAACTCTGACAAGTGTGTTCAGCAAGGTGTCCTTACACACTGTACAAAACAGAATAGACCACTGGCTCGATTTCAATGAAATCATTGTTGAAGAACAAGCTGGATTCCGTAAGGGTTATTTCACATGTGACAACATATTTGTACTGCATAGTATCGCTAAAAAATGTCTTGAAAAAGAAAGTTGTACGTCGCCTTCATAGACTTCCAAAAATCATTTGACAGTGTGAACAGATCTGCACTTTGGATACTACTTGAGAAATATGGCTTCTCTGGGCAAATATGTCGAGTGTTGAAATCTATGAATGAAAATGTGAAATGCTGTGTACGAACCGCATATGCAACATCGGAGTTTTTCCAGTGTTTCCGAAGCGTAAAACAGGGGTCCAAATGCAGTCCGAAACTTTTTTCAATCATTATTAATACCTTTGCCACTGAAGTCAAAGATAACTGCAAACATGGTATACAACTCATGCCAAATTCACCAGATATATCTATTTTACTATTCGCCGATTATATCGTTTTACAATCCGATACTGTGATAGGTCTGCAAAATCAGATAAACAGCTTGAAAATGGCGGCAGATCGTCTTGGTCTTCAGGTCAACCTTCATAAAACGAAAGTGGTGATATTTCGAAAGGGCGGGCAGCACATGAACTCTGGTGCATTGATGGAAACAAACTAGAGATTGTTAATGAATATAAATACCTGGGATACTTTTTACGACTAGGCTGAGCCCGAACGTTGCATTGGTTGACTTTGCTTCACGAGGAAAGGCAGCCTTGATCCAGATATGTAGAACTCTGAAAGAGCTCACCTTCGTGGTCCCTGATTTTTTAAAAAGATATTTGACTACCAAATACAACCCATTCTGCTGTATGCTTCAGAACTGTGGGGTTTGGGTAAAAATGGCATCATTGAAACTGTACATTTGTATGGTTTGAAAAGGTTTTTAAATGTGTCGGTGAAAGCGCCAAATGTTAAGATCTATGGTGACACTGGAAGATATCCTCTATCTGTTAACGCAGCATTGCGCGTAGCCAAGTACTGGATTAAGATACTTAATATGGAAGAAGATAGATTGCCCAAGCGGGTATTCAGAATGCTTGTACAGAACATCGAATCAGAAAACAATTGGGCTTACAAGATACGGAGCATGCTAAGAGAGAACAGTTTGGACTGGGTTTGGGACAGACAGATAGTCGAATGCAAAGCTTCATTTATCAGTCGCTTAAAAGAGTCCTTGGTGAATGGATATACAGAAAAATGGGCTAATGAACTACACAGGAGTGAAAGATACGCGATTTACAGGAGTTGTAAGTTCGCACTAAAAGAAGAGGCATATACTGTGTGGATAAAAATATCTTCAGAGAGGCATTTATTAAATTTCGTTTCGTGCAACTGAAATGTACATTCATAAACATAGATATGAAACAATGATTTTACCACCTTGTCCATTGTGTCACGAAGAAGAAGAAGATGAATATCATTTGTTGGTCAGGTGTCCAGCAGTGAGTGATCTCAGAGTGAAACACTTAGTACCATTCGTAACTGATTATGCCAATGTTTTCAAGCAATTAATGAGTGTTAAAGATCAAAAGTGTATTCGAGCGGTATGCACCTACCTGTTTCATGCCCTAAAGAGGAGAGAAGATGCAACGGTAGAGGAAGTATGTTGTTGAGTGAGATAAGATGTATGCATTATTTTTTGTTGTAATATTTGTAATGGGCTGGAGGCCCTTTCAATAAAAAGTTCAGTTCTCTCTCTCTCTCTCTCTCTCTCTCTCTCTCTCTCTCTCTCTCTCTCTCTCTCTCTCTCTCTCTCTCTCTCTCTCTCTCTCCAAAGACAACCACCGGCAATATGCTAATATTTAAGCAATGTCGGTCTGCAAGTGAATGAACAAATGAATGAATAAATATAGATAGACAGATAAATAAAAGATATGTAAAGATAAATTATACATAGAGGGGGGAGGGGGGGATTGAGGTAGGGAGAAGAAAAAAGGAGGGACGGACGGTTGGACGGACAAAAGAATGAATAAATGAATGAATGAATAAATAACTGAATACAATGGAATCACCAATCAAATAAAAACAAGGAAAATAAATATTTCGAAACAAAGAATGACCGCTCCATATTAATCTTGCAGCAAAACACAAGTAACGTGGGTCATTCGCCACCAGGACAAACACAAGTTGATAAAAATAGTACTGAAGTGGTTCTATATTGAAAAAGATCCCTAGGATCCTTGATGCGCTGAACTGTGTTTATCAGCAATGTTGTACCACGGTGTGTTTCACTTTTATAGATAATATGTGCATTTTTTATGTTCAAGAACCCTTCTTGCGTTAGTTCTTCTGGGCATATTTTAAAATGCGTTTGACCCAGTCACATCCTTACATTTCCTGATTGTTTAGCATGCAATCAAAGATAAAATCGTAACGACTAGCACCGCTAAATACGCATTACCCATGCAACGGTCACAGGAAATGTAGAAAGACAACAAACTCAATGTCTAATTCATTTGAAGGCACGGCTGATGTTAATATGGGAATGACTTTCCTATCCACAAAAACTTCAGCGAAGACACGTTTGAACTCATTGTAAGTGTGGTATTCACTAAAGCATGTTTGCAACATCAGCCAGCTTCCTGAACAACAGTGACGTTGTCATGGCACGGCCTCTAACGTTGTCATGGCGACGGCCTCTAACGTTGTCATGGCGACGGCCTCCCTATCGATGAAAAGTTAACTCATGGAGTGTTAAAACTGTCCGTAGGTGCGGATGTCGGTTACACCAGCTTGCCTGGAAGCAAACAAGGATGTGTCACATCCTGCTCACTGCCATGGGGTGTCGCCCTTTCCAACACATACCGAAGTAGCAGATGGTGAGCAGGAGCTGTGGGCCGTATCTCTGCCAGAGAGGCAATAACGGGTGGGCGTCCTGTGACACTTGATCAGGAAGCCTTCATTAGAGAGACCAGCAGCAGAGGCAATGACAGAGACAAATGTGCATCTTATCATTACGGTGTTCTGCATAAAAAAGGTAAATGTACACTAGAACTTGTGTCGAAATGACGCATATGAATATTGTTGTGGAAGCCTCTAGGATTATCTATTGAAATGGTAGTTGACGTTACGGCTGAAGGAAGTGAAGGCTTTCTTTGCGTCGCAGTTACCTTCGATCAGAACGTCCTGACATTTTCTAACGCTTCTGAAAAACAATACCGTGAAGAAGCAACGTCTGTGTGCTCTGAATGTCGTTTCCTACCGCGTCTGTGCTCTCCATTGTATGTTAAGTCGATAACGCCTTCGCGATACATTGGATAGAGCAAACACGTTTGGTTAGATGAAGATGCTCTGGGAAGAGTAGTCCATGCACTCATCATTTCTCGTCTTGACTACTGCGACTCACTCCTCTACGGTCTACCGACAAAGTCAACTGATTGCCTTCAGAGAGTGCAAAACTCTGCTGCTAAGTTGATCAAGAAGGTACCGCGAAGGCAGCATATCGCCCCAGTCCTGCAGGATCTACACTGGTTGCGGCTGGAAAAGAGGATTACGTTTAAGAAAAGTATGCACCCTCGCTTACAGATGCTTATTGGAGAAGACGTATATGCCAATCTATCTCTGTGACCTCTTGAAAGAGCACCATCCACAGCGCTGCCTCCAATCGTCCAAAAAGCAGCTGCTTGCCTGCCCTCCAAGCAGACGAAGGACACAGAGACTGGGGAAAGGTCTCCTGCTTGACAGCCGACAGTCAGACTCTCTCTATGCATTCAAGAAGAAACGGAAAACTTTTCTCTTCCCTCAGTGACTCGATGCAGCGCCTTTGAGCAGATTCCTATAATTGGCGCTATATAAATCTATTATCAAACATATATATACACTCGCACATGCGCACGCACGCATGCATGCAGGCATGCAGGCAGACAGCCAGGCAGGTCATCTGGTATTAAATTGACCCAACTTACTCTAGAGCAACTCCATCTTAACAATCGCTAATACTGGCATTATTTTTGCCCTGAATTAATGTAAGAAGTACACTGCTGTACTATATTTTGATCACGAAAAGAAAGTTGGTGCTGTGATTCACAGATTGATAATCTAAATAGGATTAGGATGGCAGACACATGTTCTAAATATGATCTAGATATGATAACCTATTGTTCCATCTGTAGCGGTAATTATGCATTTATCAAATCTATTCTTGTTGCATTGTGTTCACTTCCAGTGGAACATAACTATGCTTCGATAAACATGGCAAAACTGTCCTTACTTTTATATAAATGTATTTCCAGAGGTGAAGCATTTTCGAGGTGACTATCGTCATGGTAGGAGAAAAGACATACCATCCATTTCTTCTCATCCAATTCTTCTCCATTTTCTCCTTTCCTTCCCTCAAACTACCCCATCTTCCTTTGTCGTCTTTTGCATCAGTTCGCGTTCTCACAATGTCCCCTCTACTTCCACCGTTCTTTTTAAAACTTCCTCTGACTCAATCTCAGTTCAGTTCAGTTCAGTCTCTTAACCCTGAGATGGGTTGTTGAGACACCACTGATGACTTTCGGACAATCTTCCTCCCTCGATCTCTATCCTCTGTGGCTCGCTGTGAGTCAGCAAAGGTCAAGCCTGTCCACTCTTTGATGTTGTCTTCCCACCTCAAGAGGTGGGAAAGAGGTGACTCAGTCTACACACGCACAATCTGCAAAACCCGAATCAACCACAGGCCTCAACGACATATGCATCATTCACCTTTCAAATGTGATAAAAATAGGAATACGCAACGACTGGCGAGACAGATGTAATTGTGATGGCTGTGATCTGGCTTTGATTTGACAGAACGTCTTCAAACATCAAAAGGGCTCCTTTCTATTATTCTCATTTCTTCTCTCTTTCGACTTTCTTTGAATTCCTTCGGTAAGGTCGAGATGTGAGACTCAGCCCATTTTCCTCTACAGAGCTTATGTGTCTCTTCCTGGACCAGTCTTCTTTAATTAAGAGACCTCTGGCAAATGTGGCTTATTAAATCCTCCATTGTAAATTCGCTCGGGGCCATTTAAATGTGTAGCTCAAAGGGAATCTCTCTCGCTCGCGCGCGCGCGTGCACACACATACACACACACATACACATACACACACGCACGCGCGCACATCCATACATCCCATCTCTACGAGTTATTACCTCCGATCCAGTACTATCTCCAGTTGCAAGTAACTTTCTGCCCTTAACCCAACGTTGCAATACCTCTATTACTGCTTTCTTTTGATCTCTACGTATGACCTGCACGCGCTGCAAAGTCCATTCAGATACGCATCCTCCAGACTCGCAACCCGTGTTTTTATTCTTTGATGTTGACTGTGACTACTGATCATGTAAGGTTTTTGTCAGTCAGGCAGTGAACAGCTTCCCCGATAAGGCTCAGCAACAGATGATTTTTCAATTGTGTAAAATATCACTCACTACTAAGTGTAAAATGCAGACTATGCAGTGCTTAATAGATATGTCATATATCTTTACGAACAATAGCTAAAAAGTTGCAAATTTTTACCAGAAACCAGAAACCATAGTGTCGCTAGGAAAAAAATTCGTGTTCACACAAATGTCGTCGTTCTCATAAATGTCTTCATGTGTTTTTCTCTTGATTTTTAACTGAGTGATACGCGATATATTCATGATTATTTTTCAGACTTCCAACGCTCACTAACTGACATTCTCTTGGCGGACTGACGTTTAGATGCAGCGACGGAGAGATCAAAGCGAGGAGTCAATAACACCTCTGATTTTCAGGCCCCCCTTTTTACAAAAAGGTTCGTACTGTTGAGTCGTGTAAAACCTAGGAGCTCTGTAATTTGTCGGAACCATGAGTTCGTTCGCGAAAGGAATGCATTTACACCACAGTGTCAAACTGAAGTGCGGTCAATGACATAGCAGGGACAGGCTGTGCTCAAACCTTCAATGGGCTTTTGTTGACTTGCTGGCATCTGACAAAATGATTTCCGAAAAGAAGTACAGATCAAGAGGGAAACACAGGACTTCATCTCGCGCAAAAGCTATAAAAAAAACTCGAACATTTCCATTGATCGTTGCCGACAACTAACCTTATCTATATTGACATCGGCTTATGTCAAAATATCAAAAGGTCACCGATTACTGAGGACATTTTCAGTACGGCATGAATAAACACAGTTGGTGTTTTCTAATGAAATACAAGCGTTGATCTGTGACCGTTGGAGGAACACGTATTTGCACAGAAGGATCCCGCACATTATTAGAAATTAAAAACTCGAATCATATCCGGGTTGTTCAAAATAAAAGGTACATTTTCCCGTCAGGTACACACAAAATGACTATTTTCCTTAACTAATAATCAACAAGCTCCTTTTCCGTTAGTATATATAACTTATTCATTGCATGAAGACGCACTCACAATTAACCAACATACTAATGATTCGATCAACACATCCCATGCGTCTTTGCAGCTCTCCATCTGAACTTGTCATGTGTCACTCCTTGGTCATTGCTCGTCTGTCTCTGTCTTTCCATTCCTGTGCCCGTTTGTTCTCTCTCTCTCTGTCTCTCTCTCTCTCTCTGTCTCTCTCTCTCTCTCTCTCTCTCTCTCTCTCTGTCTCTCTCTGTCTCTGTCTCTCTCTCTCTGTCTCTCTCTCTGTCTCTCTCTGTGTCTTTCTCTGTCTCTCTCTCTGTCTCTCTCTGTCTCTCTCTGTCTCTCTCTGTCTCTCTATCTCTCTCCCTGTCTATGTCTGTCTGTCTGTCTGTCTCTCTCTCACTCTCTCTCTGTCTCTCTCTCTCTTTCTCTGTCTGTCTGTCTGTCTGTCTGTCTGTCTGTCTGTCTGTCTGTCTCTCTCTCTGAGTTATTTTGTGTGCATGCGTGCGTGCATGCGTATGTGTCTGTGTGTGTTTGCGCACGAGTGTGCATGCGTGTGTATGTGTATGCGCGCGCGTGTGCAAGTGTTCGTGTCTGTCCATATGTTCATCTGCTTGCCCCCCCTCCCTCTCTCTCTCTCTCTCTCTCTCTCTCTCTCAACAAAGTTTCTGTTTGATTGTAATAGTTATGGTGACGTTTGAAAGAAATACTGAGAAATATCAAGAAACAGCCTTATGAATGTGACACAAGAAAAATGAGAGGCGTTGCAATGTATATGTATATCTCAAACTATACAGCCAAATGGTTGCGGAAATCTCAGAATCTGTAACGGTGTGACACTGTATAAATAGTTATATTATTACTTCACATAACTACTATGAAAAAGTGTATACACCTTGTTACGCATGCTTACCGGCTGAAAATATTATGTAAATACCTTGCTCCGGCTTGTAAATATATGTATTATTGAAATAGCACCACACATTATGAATCTGATTGTTTACCCTAAACATGTTCATTATGTGGATGCAAATTTTATACTGTGGGTCGTCGGCCAAAATAAAAGACGAAATCTGAAGTCTGAACTCTCTCTCTCTCTCTCTCTCTCTCTCTCTCTCTCTCTCTCTCTCTCTCTCTCTCTCTCTCTCTCTCTCTCTCTCTCTCTCTCTCAACAGCACTCCACTTAGCACCAGCCAGGCCAAACTTCTTCACGCACGGGCATCGCGTGCTTCATTGCGGGACGTGCTTGCAGTGAGGCGATGATCAGGCCAGACCACTCCAGACTCGAAACATCGTTTGCCGCTGGCGAGTGAGAAAAACCAGGCAGCTGATTGGAGGTTGCCGTTAAGCAAGCACGACAGACTGAGGACAGGTTCTCAGCTCGGCTGATGAGCACTCTCAAGACAAGCTGCCCGCAGGAAAGAGATGGAACAAAAATGTTTGGGTGGGTGGGTGGGAGGATAGGGAATGGAGGGGTGGGAAATGGAGGGTGGGGGGTGGGGTTGCCAAGGTGAAGAAGGAGGAAACAGAAGGGGGAAAGGATGGGCTGGCTTTAGAAGTAGTCTGGGTAGGATTTAAAAAATAGGGAGGGGGGGGGGGGGGGGTTCAAGGGGAAGAAAATAGCAATGTGTATGGAAACATAGATAGGAAAGGAGGGGGAGTCTGATGACGGAGGAAGGAGCATCGGAAGCGGAGATACAAGTTTAGGCAAGGGAAACGGAAAACCGGTGGGTGGGGGTGGGGTGGGGGGTGGGGGGATTGGATTGAGGGTGGGGAGGATAGAAGTGTGGGTGGGTGGTGGTGGTGTGGAAGGGAATCGAGACGAGAAAGAGACAAAGCCGATAGAGGGAGGAGAGATGGGAATTGTGAAGTGTGCTGGTGGGGGGTTGCGGAAGTAGGGAGTGGGGGGGACCAGATGTAATGGTTTCACAGGGATTAAGGGGGTGGGAGGACTTCAAGGAAAGCGGGAGTGGAAAGGAGGGTTTGACGCAAACGGAATTGAGGGTATTTGGGGGGGGGGGGGGTTGCGAGGAAAAACGAAGGGTGAATACAACGAGGGGGCAGGTGGAAGGGTTAGGGAAAGAAGCATGGAAACGAGCATGGAAAGGAGTATGGAGAGGCAGACACAAACAAGACTCATGCTTTCTTCTCCAAGAAGCCATGCACAGAACGCGTCGAGAGACAGCGCTGTAGGGACGTTTCCTCTAGGGAGTTTCCATCGACTAATTTGATTGTCTGAACCCAGGCTTCAAGTCAAGATGGCGGCCGCCTGGTGCTCCGTGACTCCCAGGAGCAATGTCCTCAGAGAAGCCGCTCTCCATCGGCGTTCTTAACGCTTTGAGAACTGACGTTCCCCGTTCAGGCCACTTGCCGTAGCTCTTGGGATGAGACAATCCTAGCTCGAGGCATTCTGTGAGCCCGAGTCAGTATTGACTCTGGCACAGTTCACAATGAATGAGTAATAGACTTGACCCTTCGAATTACAGCATTGCGCCAAAAATAGTTCGTTCTGATACTATTTCTTTATCTCCACATTTTACAGAAATTATTCAGATGTCAAAACTTGTTTCCTTTTGAACTCAAGCATTCTATTTTATCGAATAAACGCTTGTTTATGGCCTCAACAAGAGTAAGTTAAGAGTTTTGTGCGAACTAGTCTTAGAACTACTTTAACGGCGTATGTCAGGGAGCAGATCGGCTATCCCACAAGCCTCTCGTGTGACCTCCATTTGCATATTTCAGTTGAAAACCTTCCATCACGTGATGTCAACTGGGCTAGAGACACTTTCGCCGGTGGGCGAAGTCTCTAGTGAACTAGAATGCGCTCAAGGCGATGAGAGGAAGTCCAGCATGGATCGAAAGTGTGCGTGTGTGTGTGTGTGTGTGTAGTGTTAGAGAGAGACAGACAGAGAAGTGAGGGGGGGGGGGGGGTGAGTGGAAAAGAGGGAGGAGGGAAATGGGGTGTGGTGGGGATGAGGGAGACAGGAAGGATAAAGAAAATGAAAGGGGGGAGATACAGTGGAGAAAGAGAAAGAGAGAGAGAGAGAGAGAGAGAGAGAGAGAGAGAGAGAGAGAGAGAGAGAGAGAGAGAGAGAGAGAGAGAGAGATGGAACTTACAAAAGAAACAGGCTGTCAAACAATCAAACGGGAATTAGGAGGTAGGTAAACAAGTTACTACAAATATAACCTTCCAACCAGACAATCAGAGAGGCAGAAGGACAGACACGACATCAATAAGACAACCAAGCAGCCCGCCAGCCATTTAAGCAAAGGATTTGTGTATGGACGGACGGATGGATGGATGAATGGATGGATGGATGGGATGGATGGGATGGATGAATGTATGGATGAGATGGATGGATGGATGGATGGATGGATGGATGGGATGGATGGGATGGATGGATGGATGGATGGATGGATGGGATGGATGGATGGGAGGGATGGATGGATGGATGGATGGATGGGTGAGTGGGTGGGTGGGTAGGTGGGTGGTTGGGTGGGTGGATGGAGATTTACGGCCAATCAGCATGTGCATTAATCTAGAAAAGTATTAGAATGAGAACAAGTCAGGGCACGCTGTCCCTAGATATTCGCCTCATACGAAACACGTAAGGAGATGGCGGTGGGTCAATCTTAACTCCCAACGCACAGGGGGATGATGCAGAGGAAGAGGCGGATTGGAGATGGTTCCAAGAGGGAGTCTGCAGACAGTAGTAGCCGCAGGCACCTGTCTTGGATGCCAGCAATCTCGTCTTGGACACGTCGTCTGTGCACGCTCCACCGCCCCCTCCCTCGTCCCCAGGGGAGACGTCCTGACTTTCTAGCGTCAGTGCTTCGCCAGGTCCTTGACCCGGGCTGGAGTGGTCTCCCCGCATTACCCTTGTCTGGAGCGCGTTGCTTAACCTGCCTAGTTGGCAAATAATAGGCCGGTGTCAGCATGTGCCAAACATTTGACTGCCTTTACGTCTGCTTTCATCATGTTGATACATGCTGACACCGACCTATTCCTCGCAAGATCTTGCAAGGTTCCTAGCGTAAGCAACGCGCCCCTTGCGTCCACGCAAATCATGTCTTAATCCCCAACATCTTTCTGTGAATTAAAAAAAGTGTACTGAATACCTTATGTTTTCTACAAAGGTGCGACAAACAAAAGTCAATCGCACGTTACTTAGGACATTTGACAACTGCGAGTCACATTCTTGTGAGTGTTTACTTCCCAACTATTTTTTTTTCATTTAGGAAAGGGGAAGTAGCGTCATTGTTTGCAGACGCTGGGAAAATTACCTTCCATAATGGGGGGATTTTCATGCCTGTCACTGACTGGAGTGAAAATGTGATTACAGGCTGCTGCAATATATGAAAAAATGGGGACCTTGACTGCTGAACGACAGTAGTTTTTCGTGTTATCTGCTGTGTAAGAGATGATTTCAATTATATGATTCAACCATCTACATTAGTTCAAAGCTGTGAGCAAATGTTGTGAAGTTACTGGAATGTGCCAGAATGTCGTAGTGGTTTCCAGCTTTGACGAACCCCCTCGGCGTGTCTGTTGGCTACTTACGTGACATAGGTAGGGTGAATTCGTCTTTTGAAATGTCATGTGACGTCGTTCGAGCTACTTCGACGACAATCGATTGCATTCTCGCTGTTCTTGGAGGTTCTGGAAGCCTGTAAAGAGTGTATTAAGCGTCAATGCAGGCGAATGAGAGAGAGCGCGGTGGAGAGACGCGTGAATGGGACGGAAGGCACGTTTTAAAGTGTGGCCAACATCGATTTTGTCCCCACGGGATCGAGTCCCGAGAGTGGAGTGCGTGTATGACAATGCTTATTTCTAAATTTGTCGCCGTGTATCTACCAGTGCGTGAATAAAGTTTTTGAAAACGACCACCGGATTTTGTGGACTTCAACTTCCCGGCGCAAGCTAAGAAAACCCCCGTACATACAGGACTTTACGAAAGAGACATATCGCAACACAAACAATCTGTGAAGATGGAGAGCCCAATCTGACGTGCTGGGGCAATCATGGTCGAAACGTTCTCGATTCTATAGCGTATTCAGAAAAATCCCCACTCCTGGTGCAGGATGCACTGAGTTTCGATCTCCAGAGGCTTGACATTAGAGTTATCGAATCTGACACACCTCTTCTGACGCCACGAATCAGACTGCACGGATCGGGTGGAAGGTGCAGGAGCATGACGTGAAGTTTAAGGTTGGAGAGGAGTTGAAGCCTGCAAAATTTGGTGTTCATTTAAGACAATTTTCGTTATTTTTCCTCGTCTTCTCTCATGCTCATTTTATTATTTGTCATTTGTAAATATCCACATGCTCACCTCTAGATGCATCTTTAATGTATACACTCATTTGTTAAGCGCTTTGAGCCACTACGTACTGAAAGGCACTATACAGATATCACCACCACCACCACCTCCTCCTTTCTTCTTCTTCTTCTTCTTCTTCTTCTTCTTCTTCTTCTTCTTCTTCTTCTTCTTCTTCTTCTTCTTCTTCTTCTTCTTCTTCTTCTTCTTCTCCTTCTCCTTCTCCTTCTCCTTCTCCTTCTCCCTCTCGTCCTCCTCCTTCTCCTCCTCCTCCTTCTCCTCGTTCTCCTCCTCCTTCTTCTTCTTCTTCTTCTTCTTCTTCTTCTTCTTCTTCTTCTTCTTCTTCTTCTTCTTCTTCTTCTTCGTCTTCACCGCTACCGCCAGCCCCACCACCACCGCCACCACCACTACCATCATCACCACCACCACCATCGTCGTCCTAGTCGTTGTCGTCATCATCATGATCATCATCATCATCATCATCATCATCATCATCATCATCATCGTCATCGTCATCGTCATCGTCATCGTCATCATCATCATCATCATCATCATCATCATCATCATCATCATCACCATCACCACCACCACCACCATCGTTGTCATCGTCACTTGGTGAAGAGATCGATTCCTCAGGGATGGGTGAATGTCGCCTTTGCCCCACCCACTCCAACTCAAGAACCATATATTCACCAAGAATCCTCGCAACTTCCAGACAGTCTGGGCAGAATTTAATGCAGCTGACTAGCAAAGTTTGCCACAGACAGTGAGACGACTAAAGTTTGAGTAATCCTAAATTCTGCCTGAATCAAAACATCTCTTATACACAGATTAAACCTTGAACTTCTCTCATTAAATCCACTTTTGGTCGGAGTAAAACTTGAAACCACACTTCCTGTGAAAGGCCACGGAGGTCGACGGGAAAAACAAACCATTTCCTTGCGGATTGACGTCACTGCAAACCAGGTCCCTGTCGCATAAATGGCTGCCTTCTCCAGCCTACGAAATTAGCAGTGTCGGATTTTCACCAGTAGCAAAACAGTTTTTTTTTTGTTTTGTTCCCCAGACATCTGCCCATGCATTCATTTGTAGCCAATGAAATGAGGTGGCGCTGCGAGCAGAACTCTGGCGTCGGACGAATGTAGGCGGAAAGTCTCAAGCCAGTGACGCAATGAAAAAGCTAGAAAGAGTCTTCTCCGGGGGAAATCTTGGGTCCGAATCAGTGTGGTTTCACTCCAATTACAAATGATTGTGTAGCCAGCTGTGCTAAAAGTTACTGTTTTTGCATCAAAATTGCACTATGCAACAGTCATATTGTAGTAACGAAGACAAATATACATTGCCATTGAGACGTGAATGGGATTCCCTAGCTCCCTGATGTGTTCGAAGAATAATTGATTACTCTGTGAAAGTTTACTTCTGCAAATATGGAAAAATCTCTATGCAGTATAAAACGTTCTCAGTTAGTCTTCATGTGAACGAATTACCATGTTCATTTTCGTTTATTGGTCTTTGGAAAAAAACTGTAAAACACACGCACACACACGCACAAATATATACATACAAACATACATATACGCATGCGTACTCACATATATTACCAGACAGGCATGCAGGCAAGCATGCAGACAGACAGGCAGGCAGACTGGCTGACTGGCTGACTGGCTGACTGACTGGCTGACTGACTGACTGACGGACGGACGGACGGACGGACGGACGAATGGAAGGTAGAACGGAAGGACGGACAGACGGACGGACGAATGGACGGACGGACAAGCAAAAAAAAAAGCGATAGAGACAGTGAGACAGAGACAAACATATATAGAGCGAGACAGAAAGCGACAGAGAGAGAGAGAGACTTCCCTATAGAGGGGGTTCACGTCATAGCTGGAAACTTCTCAGATGTTCTAGTATTTTCCAGCGCTTCACATTGTTTACTTCGGGTTTTCTCTCTTTGCCAGAGATTATTTCTCAATCACGCCAATGACGTTTTACTGAGAAAGATACACGGATGTTTTTCACTCACTCAACAGATTGAACAGAACTTGCGGAACGAAACTGCAGCAACATTATACAATCTTACCGTTAAGCGCACGTTTATGTGATGGTTAGTCCATCATACCGTCTAATATGCTGGGGTCTGGAACCGAAATTCTAATTAACTGCACGATATTCAAGGATGATTTGTGCAGAATTGGCACGTAAGGTCAGGCAAATTTCATTCGTTTAACAGCCTTTCATGTGAAAGGACTCGATTAATAAAGCAGAAATCGATGTGTGACTGGCAGATGAATGATGGCTGGCGTGATCACGTCATTTACCGACAGTGACATCCATCCAGTCACGACATGCGCAGAAAGGACTCCATCTATGCATGTCAGAACTACATCACCTGTGACAAGGTGTATCCGTGGTAATTTTTTAAGTCCTCCTCACACGCAGACACATTTCTGGCAACAATGCTGTTTCCATTGGAAATATCGCAAGTCGCAAAAAATGTTCAGGCCATGCGCAAACGTGGCAGTCTTGTGGCAATTATGCCGCTTCCTTATTAAATATCGCGATCGCATAAGCCCCATAAGCAGTGTTCTGTCCAGTGTCCGCCCAATAGGAACACCTGCTATGTTTTTCATGTCCGTCAGACACTTTCTCGAGCCGCCGCTCATATGAGTTCCTGCTTGTTACGTAGCGGTACAGATGTGTACTGTCAGTGTCCTAATGGCGGACTAGCCTCGCTCGATTCGAAACTTTGGTGGCTTCTACTACTTCATCTTTCAGTTGTAGAATGTTCTGATGCCTCAATATGAATTTCATGTACAGTTTTACATCACTGTATATTTCTGATATGGCAGTTTATTGCGAAATACTAGTTGTAATCAAAGGGCGCACAGTTGACTCATTCGAGTTCGAGGAAAATCAACCACCACGCCGGTCGAACAACTGGGCGGAAAGTAGAGAGACTAATGGATCTATGATGCGATTTCACACCATTGGGTGTTTTTCTCGCTTTGTTTGTGGAGAACTGGTTTGTTGGGCAGTGTAGAACTGACAGGAATTCCACTATGAGTACGATTTTATGGGGGAAGTTGGAAAGACATCTATCAACAAACCACGTCTACTGTAATAAACGGGGCCTGGCGGGTGTCGTCGTCGACTACCACGCAGTTGTCGTGGGTTCGTTTTACTGCCAATGCCCTCATCTGTGATTTTCTTTTCATCTCCGCTTTGTAATAGTTTATCTGTTTTACCGGACACACAGAAATGTTGTGTTCTTTTAACAAAACTTGCATCTCTGGCAACTGTGCCGTTTCCATTGGAAACGCATGTCGCGCTTGCAAGTGGCAAAACATGTTTCGGACGTGCTCAGACGTGCCAATGTTCTGGCAACTATCCTGTTTCCACAGGAATATCGTGTTTGCAAGTCCCTAAAGCAATATTCTGTCGAGTGTCCGCCCAATAGAAACACGTATTGTTTTTCATGTTCGTCGGACACTCCCTTGGATGCTCCCTCAAACAGTCAATCAGAAGGGCTTCTGCTTGCGATTTAGTGGCTATTAATTAAGAAGTGTCCCACAATGTCCAAATGGCGGCCTCGCCACGCTTGATTCGAAGACATCTATCAACACACACATTTTAGAGTAATACACGTGGCCAAGTAAATAATGTTGTCGACCACAAAGCGGTTGACCCGGGTTCAATTTCCGGACGATATCCTCGTCTGTACCTTTTTAAAATCTCGCCCCCATTTCTCATTTATCGTTTTACCGAACACAAGGAAATGTTGTCCTTTCAACAAAATGCGCCACGTGTGAGGAAACCCTTAAAATTAGGAGTATAAGCAGGTCGAGTCTACATTTTCCTAGTCATACACTTGTTGCAAAACGCTTATGGTGACATGGTGGACATGGTGGGTCTATTCTTACTCCCATATCCAAGGGAGACATACTGACGTCAGAACTAATGACCAAGCGGTTGACACCTCATTGTTCATTCCAGTTCCTCTGTAATTATCTCTGGTGAGCTCAGGTAACCAATGGCAATACACGAGACCACCTCTAGTCTTGACCATCGTCTAATTGACTCTGTCACGGTGACCAGCGATCTCGTAAAGGCAACAACGCACGTAAAAAAAGAAGGTAAAGGTGTGATTTTATATAGCGACTTACACCCTTTGTCTGGGTATCAAACCGCTTTACACTTTACCCTCTGATCACTGAGCATCTTGATCAATCCTCACTGGTCCCTCACAACAAACACAGTGACAGACATTTAAGACGCACACAATCAGGTACCAGCACCAACTCCACTCCCTGGGGAGTATTCCAACCCGATGATGGCGCTTGGCCGCATGCAAGGGTTAATCGCACTACGTTTTGCCAACATTGCCCTCACAGGTACCCGGTTTTACTCCTGGGTGGGGAGAAGCAATGCGAGTTAAGCATCTTGCTCAAGGATGCAACTCTGGGAACCGCGCAGCTTCGAACGCCGTACCCACTGGCCGCAAGCGACTGTAGGTCCAGCGCGCTAACCACTCGGCCACAGAGCCCCACACGTATAATTATTTCCAATTAATTTGCTCCATTCATCAAGGACAGATGTAATAGTATATAGCCGGAAGAACGTCTATGGGCATATAATTGTCATCTGTGCAAGAATTATTGTAAAGGCGTTGGTGGTGCTGGGGATGTTAGTGGTAGAGAGGATGGTGGTGGTGACACATGTAGTGGTGATGGTAGTGACACAGGTAGTGGTGATGGTAGTGGTGGTGGTGGTGGTGGTGATGGTGGTGACACAGGTAGTGGTGATGGTAGTGGTAGTGGTAGTGGTGTGTGGTGGTGGTGGTGGTGGTGGTGGTGGTGACACAGGTAGTGGTGATGGTAGTAGTGGTGGTGATGGTAGTGGTGATGGTAGTGGTGGTGGTGGTGGTGGTAATGGTGGTGACACAGGTAGTGGTGATGGTAGTGGTAGTGGTAGTGGTGGTGGTGGTGGTGACACAGGTAGTGGTGATGGTAGTAGTGGTGGTGGTGGTGGTGATGGTGGTGACACAGGTAGTGGTGATGGTAGTGGTAGTGGTAGTGGTGGTGGTGGTGGTGGTGACACAGGTAGTGGTGATGGTAGTGGTAGAGGTGGTGGTGGTGGTGGTGGTGACACAGGTAATGGTGATGGTAGTGGTAGTGGTGGTGGTGGTGATGGGGGAAGTAGTAGAAACACAACTAGCACGGCAGGCTTTGCTTTATCAGTTATGGTGTCACAATACACACACGTGCTCCCACACACACTGACGGATAGATGAGAAAGAAATGAGTAATGTATGTTTTCAGTTGATTAATCAAATCACAAGCAGGAACAGGAGAAAAATAATAAGTGTCATCACTAACAAAAACAGAAGGCACAACAGCTATGATGAACTTCTAAAGCACATACTCTTCAACAAAACCATTCAGATGTGCATGCACGGAGAAAATTCACACCGTCGTCACGTGACCGTCTGGGAGGTCTCCAAGGACTAGTCTTTCGCACGACAAGGGCTTTAGTGCCTCTCTGGCAGTCTGAGGACACAGCATCCCATCGATCTGAGGCCCAGGGCACCCTCCAAGAGCCTCGTCCTGTCTAAGTGACGGAGCAGCCTGCCAGAAAGTATCCCCGCTCCTGCACTCAAGCCCTTCGCCCCCAGCACCAGGTTCCCTGCCCATTTGCCTGGCCTCGAGTAGATGAGGCTTCCGTAAACAAGTTGTGGGAAAGGACTGTACTGAAGAAGAACTGCAGGCTTCTATAGTGAAGGCAGGTTGTAGGCAATACATCGGTTCCATGTAGCTTGTTTGAAAGGTTGACCAGTTTCAAAGTGAGGTGATGGGCGAGAAGTGATGAACTATGCGAGAGGTTAGGGAAAGTTTTTCTGTGCCATGATCTCCACCATCTCGAATGGTTTTTGTCGATGAGTTTATTGATTTTGCGTCAGATGGATCAGAGCTGAGTTTATCGTTGATTCGTGGATACAGAAGTAATATGGCTGAATTTTCTTCAGCAAATGCTCGTTTGAGGTCCTCTTCTTATTTGCTTTCTAAAACACTTCTGGGATCAACCTTACGACCTCGAAAGTCGATAAACAGAGTTGTTCAAAAAGTACTCAACATGTTGATATTTAATTGTGCAATTAATTTGTTGCAGTGCATGTGAGAGGCGTTCCACCCGCAAGACAGTGTAAGAATTTTCAGGACATCTATATGTGGCATGTATATGTATACAAGGTGGATGAGCCTTAACTTCTGGGAGTGTGCCGCTCCCACTTTCTGTCCTGTTCCCTGGTGGTCAGCACCCTTCTGCCCTGCCCTTCCACCACTCCTGTCTTCCCACAGTTCCGACTGCAGACTACCGTTCCCCTAATTTTGACATCCCACACCTGCCCCGCTCTTGAACAGCCATTCCCCTTTCTTACCCCCTCCCTTCCCACACATTCCTGTCACCGCTCCCCTCCATTTCTTCCCATGGTCCATCCTTTCTTCACCCCTTCTTTTTTACTCCCCCCGGAACCCGACGTTTTCCGATTGTAAAATTTATTGAGATAACCAAACGTGCAAGACGCCAGTCTGACAGACTGATGGAGCATGCAGCCATTGTATCTCTATAGTAAGCAGTAAATAAAAGGATTATTTGAGAACTGACCACTGACTCAATGTCCCTCTGTGTGTCTTCCTTCCAGCACTTGAGAGATGGAAGAAAGTTCCCACCCTGTGGCAGAACCTGAACTTCTGGGATTGTGTGCCGCCCCCAGTTCCTGTCCTGGGTCCTGGCTGTCATTACTCTGCTGCCCTGCCTCTCCACCGTTCCTGTCTTTCCACAGTCTCAGACTCATGGACACCGTTCCTCGGATGTTGGCATCCTACATTTGCCCGGCTGTTGGACAGCCAGTGTGGGAGCGCGCGCGCGCACACACACACACACACACACACACACATACACACACACATATACACATACACACACATATACACATACACACACAAATACACACACATACACACACGCACAACCACACCTTACACACACATACACATAAATACACACAAATACACACACACACACACACTCACACACACACACACACACACACACACACACACACACACACACACACACACACACACACACACACACACGTGTAGCCTGGGGCTCGTATCTCGTTCCTCTTCAGTAGAAGTCTCTCAGTCTATGATGAACAAAGGGGCTAAAAACCAAAATGTTGCCACGTCATAGTAGGACTTGCGACAAGCAAACAAGGCAGAGAAAATATGGCGCGGCATTCATGGAATAGTATTAGGTTTTGAACTGTTTTATGCGAAATGCTCTACATCATGGAACTTCCTGCAAAACTGTCAATATACACACTTTCGCTGAGGACCGGAACCAAAATATCAGTTTTTGCAATTACATCATCTCTCGAAACGACGGATGTGCTTTCTTGCCTTTCGGATCTGGTACAAATACTGGCAGTAATGTGTATGTCAAACTTATGTTCTATAGAGTTTCGCATTAATCGTGCTAAATGAAAGCAAAACTGCACAAAAAGTTCATGACGCACAAAAAGTGCAAAAGTATATCGAGGCCGTTCCGCTTTCATAACTGAACAATTACTATGGAACATGCAAGGTGGTGCAGAAGAAGAAATGATGATGATGATGATGATGATGATGATGATGATGATGATGATGATGATGATGATGATGACGATGATAATGAAAATTTGTCAACAACGTTTAAAGTTGTAATTGTCGAGGAGGAGGAGGAGGAGGAGGAGGAGGGGGAGGGGGAGGGGGAGGGGGAGGGGGAGGGGGAGGGGGAGGGGGAGGGGGAGGGGGATTTGGAGGAGGAGGGGGAGGGGGAGGGGGAGGAGGAGGAGGAGGAGGAGGAGGAGGAGGAGGAGGAGGAGGAGGAGGAGGAGGAGGAGGAGGAGCAGGAGAAGCAGCAGGAGGAGAAGAAGCAGGAGGAGGAGAGGGAGGAGGGAGGAGGAGGGAGGAGGAGGGAGGAGGGAGGAGGAGGAGGAGGAGGAGGAGGGAGGAGGAGGAGGAGGAAGGAGGGAGGAGGAGGAGGAGGGAGGAAGGAGGGGCAGAAGGAGGAAGGAGGGAGGAGGAGGAGGAGAGGAGAGGAAGGAGGAGAGGAGAGGGAGGAGGAAGAGGGGGGAGGAAGAGGAGGGGGAGGAGGGAGGAGGATGAAGAGGGGGGAGGAGAAGGGGGGAGGAATATGGGGGAAGAGGGAGGAGGAAGAGAGGGGAGGGGGAGGAGGGAAGAGGAGGAAGGGGGAGGAGGAGGAAAGGGGAGGAGGGAGGAGAAGGAGGAGGGGGAGGGAGGAGGAGGAAGGGGGAGGAGGGAGGAGAAGGAGGAGGGGGAGGGAGGAGGAGGAGGGAGGAATAAGGGGGAGGAGGAGGAGGAGGAGGAGGAGGAGGAGGAGGAGGAGGAGGAGGAGGAGGAGTAGGGAGAGGGGATTTGCCGTCTACGGATCGCGTAGGAAGACGCGGTGGGTGTGTTACTATCTCCAACCCACCACGACAATGACATTTGTTCTAGTATTTAATGACATATTCATCGAATCACCCACAACATGAATTATTTAACGGTTGAAAATTGCAAAAGGGCAAGTGATGCCAGAGCCACATTTTGATGAGAAATCCCTCAGAGCTGTCAATGAATGATTGCATCTCTTCAAGTGAAGACTGCACAAAGAAGGGGCAGATAAGAACCTTCCATTTCCGACTTTTACACGGAGCTGACATTTCCTAGCGGGGAATAAAGCAATTCAATTTATCTCCCTTCAAGCTCCTCGCTATGTCGTCGGATTGCGAGATGTAGATAGCTCCCACTCAAGCAAAGCCCCGTCCGTTCAAAGAAATTCGACGCCTCAGGTACAGGAAGCAAATGGAAATGCTTCCCATGGTATCCAGACATTGAATCTCTAGAATAATCAGTCAACGAACTTTCGCTCTTTCGTCTCAGAACCAATATGCAAGAAGCCTTTGGCCACCAAGCACTGCAGTCAGTAATTACCTCCTTGCTTGATGTGCATAGATTCTGTACAAGTAGGGTGGCGTTTCCCACTCTCATTACTAGCTAGGCTGCAAGGGAGCGACAACCTGATACAGGAATTATAGGAGAGCCCTTTCATTCTCTGTCTGCTTGCGTTTCTGTCTGTGTATCTGTCTGTTAGTGTGTAAGTCCGTCTGTGTGTCTTTCTGTGTGTATGTGTTTCAGTCTGTCTGTCTGTCAGTCTGCCTGCCTGTCTGTCTGTTTGTGTGTCTGTGTGTCTGTCCGTGTGTATGTCTGTCTGTGTGTCTGTCTGTCTGTCCGTGTGTCTGTCTGTGTGTCTGTCCGTGTGTCTGTCTGTGTGTCTGTCTGTGTGTCTGTGTCTGTCTGTCTGTGTGTCTTTCTGTCTGTTTGTCTGTGTGTCTGTCTGTTCGTCTGTTTGTGTGCCTGTCTGTGTGTTTGTCTCTGTCTGTCTGTCTGTCCGTGTATCTGTCTGTTTGTCAGTCTGCCTGCCTGTCTGTCTGTCTGTCAGTCTGCCTGCCTGTCTGTCTGTCTGTCAGTCTGCCTGCCTGCCTGCCTCTGTCTGTCTCTGCCTGCCTCTGTCTTTCTGTCTGTCCGTCCGTCCGTCCGTCAGTCCGTCCGTCCGTCCGTCCGTCCGTCCGTCCGTCCGTCTGTCTGTCTGTTTGTCCTTCCATCCGTCCGTCCGCCCACTTTCTGTCTGTCCGTCCGTCCGTCCGTCCTTTCGTATGTCTGCCTGTCTGCCTGCCTGCCGGGTTTTTTAGGATCAAACGAACGAGCAAACAAACAAGCCTTTACTCAGCTTCAGATTTTCGGCTTTACTTGCCTTCCTCAGGAGTGCACTGAAGGGTCTGACAATTCACCACATATCTAACCCTGAGTTTCTACGTCACACATACATAATTATATATCCCTCCCTCCCTCAAAAGTAACTGCCCTTTACAAGAGACTGTAAAAAGAAGAGAGCAACACGTATACAAGAAGGCAGCCAACCTGGTGTCTTCTATAAATAACATGCACATACTGGGGCATTTACGCGTTCGTTACAAGTCTTTCTTTTACATTTGCAGGAACAAAATTACAATCTGGAAAGATGTCTAGCCTCGTACGGGACATGTATTGTCTTCTCCTACCTGAAGTATCAGGCACACATGCACACTTTATTTTTAGAGAAAAGTGTGAACGCTAGGGAAGAGGATGGAGGGGGCGGGGTGGAGTCTATAATATTCTCGGAAGAAGTCGAACAGTGATTGA
>JAWQFJ010024318.1:62500-119258 GCA_034096865.1 Theodoxus fluviatilis | reverse complement strand
CCTCACAATCACCACAAGATCTTGCAAAATAAAGTATCGTCAAAATTTTAATCTTCTGCAAGGAAAGATAATTTATTGTGCGTTGTCGGAAGAAAAATATGTAATTTTTCTACAGGATTCCGGACACTATTTCTTCGTAAAATCATTCCATTGATACAGAAAACACTCGAAATTCTGTAAATAGCTGTAAAACGCTCAGTGATTTATAGCAGGTGATTAGTAAAAAAAAAAACCATCAAAGCACTGAGAGTAAAAATCTTATCCTTGCTATCAGTAGCCTGAGATACCTGTTTTGCAAGAATCTAGCGCTTTCTACCGTTGCTTTTTGCTCCGTCTTCCAGCTTTTCCTCCCACACTGAGTGCTGGGAGGAATCACTCCGTCCCTTCGCGCTCCAGAACGTTTCGTCCGACCACATTTGTCAAACACGGGAGACAGACTCTATACATATGTCCTCTCGGTGTGTCTCTCTCTCTCGGAGAATCCTCTTTCCGGCTGTGTAGTTCTTGTGCATTCGTGGTTGTCAGTCTGCACAGTCGACTAGCGCCTCCCGAACTTGCCAGGTGTGAAATTAATTCATTACCGTGCACTAAAGCTGTTGTGAAGCGACTGATGTATTTTCACTGCGGAGGCTGAGGATAAGACACGCCATAATAGCATGAGATGATGTATGCCTTGTTGACATTGGTTTGACCCTGACCCACTATTTCTTCCATGGAAAGGCCAAGGCCACGGCGTGCATGTCGCTGAGGAAGCTCAGCAGCAGTGAAGGTCTCTGAAAGGTCAGACTACGACTGCAGTCTCTTGCAATGCCTTCCTGTGACGCCATCCCTCAGTGCGGAAGGAGTATTGTGTAGTGTGATGCTGTTTGTGAATGCCATTTCGTGTATACATTATCATAATTTTGGGATGGTATGCGCAAAATCTACCTCTGAATTCATCTGTCTTTCTACGTGCCTGCTTACCTACGTGTGTGTGTGTGTGTGTGTGTGTGTGTGTGTGTGTGTGTGTGTGTGTGTGTGTGTGTGTGTGTGTGTGTGTGTGTGTGTGTGTGTGTAAGAAAAAACTGAAAGACTGTCCCTCAACATTAGCCACATTTTGCGGTTACTCAGTGAACATGATAAGACGTTTTTCCAGAGGGATTAAAAATCCTTTTATTTGCAAATAGCTGATTTGTTTACAATTACAACGCTTTTTGTAGGGGAGGGGGGGCTAAATACATTCACCTGCTTCTCCTTAAGCGATTTGTAACTTGCGAATGGAGTCCTGGCTTGCCAATACTCCAGCCAGCATTAGTGATTGGCATTGCCCATGGCTTGCCATAGGCTACACCGTCTGATAGGTTGTGAAGCTTCATATATCCGTTCATCTCTCCATCCTTACAGTCTTGACAGTGACTTTCTATGGCGAACGCATCCACGTTTCACAGCGCCATTGCGTCCACGTACATTCCTAGAGGGATTTCCTACTTTAGCCCTACATATTCTACCTCTTTACGAATGGTTACTCAGCTGAATTCAAATAGCAAATTTAGACTCTTAAATATTCAGAATTTTGCGTCATTGTGAGCGTTTGTTTTTATACTGAACAAACCAAGTCTTCATCATGGATTTTGTCTTCCCCGTCATCTCATTCTCTACTTTGGTTATTGGAGAAAGAAGGTTGTCACAGTTTCTCGACTTGGACACACTACCTATAGATGATGCAGACAGTGCATTATAGCCCTCTTGCAGTCCCCTCTCTTTGCAGATTGGAGTAGATTTCACAACAGATTCCAGTCTCATCCTTTTTTTCTAGTCTCAAGGTCAGGAATGCAACATGTCAGACAGAAATCGGGAATAGATACTGGCAGATGCTCCTCGCAATCAAGACATCGTTCACTGGCAATCGAGTCTGAGAGTTTCCAAAATAGGTTTCAGAATCGCACACGACATGAAATAAAGAATTATGTAATTGCTTTTCCAACACCATATCAGCAAAGTATAAAGTAAGTTTGTGTCTTTCTAACTGTGGCCTCTTTTCCAAATATACGCAATCTGTACTCTTTGTGGAATGTCTTCCTTGCCGAGAACAGGTGCTAGAGCATTGTCACTTCACTTCCTGCCAGGCATCGTGGGTCCTGGAAACTCCCAATCCTCTTCCACCTTGCATTCTGGTCACTTTTTCTTTTCTTTTCTGAAATGCCCCGAAAAGTTGTTTGTTTTTTTCCTTTTCGAAACCTTCTGCAGTCATGAATATAAAACAATATTATCGATTTTGTCGTCGACTATTGCTGTCCAGAAGGTTATTTGTGGCGCGTTTTTCCCAAGATTTCATGCACGATTATCTTCAGAATCTGTCCTTTTAGAGATGATGTCACAGATGGATACCCGTATGACTTGTAAGAGGACCGCCATGAAGCCCACGCAAAAGAGACGGTAAAGGCATAAGAGATTTACCACAGATTTGCTGCTGTACCAGCTGTTTTTGTTTAAATAGTACAATCAGCTGATCGCACATTCTTTTGACGTTTTGTGGGAAATCTTATCCACAATGAAGGGCGAGCGCAAAAGAGACGATGCAGGAATAAGATATTTACGACAGATTTGCTGCTTATCCAGCTGTTTTTGTTTAAATAGTACAATCAACTGATCGCACATGCTTTTGACGTTTTGTAGGAAATCTTATCCACAATGAAAGGCGACCGCAAAAGAGACGGTGAAGGCATATGAGATCTCTATTTCTCTCTATCTTTCTCTATCTCTCTCTATCTCTCTCTTTCTCTCTCTCTCTTTCTCTCTCTCTCTTTCTCTCTCTCTTTCTGTCTCTCTATCTCTCTCTATCTCTCTCTATCTCTCTCTATCTCTCTCTATCTCTCTCTATCTCTCTATCTCTCTCTCTCTCTATCTCTCTCTATCTCTCTCTATCTCTCTCTATCTCTCTCTATCTCTCTCTATCTCTCTCTATCTCTCTCTATCTCTCTCTCTCTCTCTCTATCTCTCTCTATCTCTCTCTATCTCTCTCTATCTCTCTAACTCTCTCTACCTCTATCTTTATCTCTCTATCTATATCTCTCTCACTACCTCTCTCACTATCTCTATCTCTCTCTCAGAGTCCGCAAGTCTGATCACAATTTCCAGCACTTTCAAGCACTGCACTGGCTTCCGGTCGAGTCGTGCATCAAATATATAATTGCATGCCTATCCTTTAGTGCATTCACGCATACAGGACCCGCTTTCATCACAGACATTATTCAGACATACACACCAGCCAGGACACTCCGCTCCTCGGCAGACACCTCTATTCTCTGCACTCCAAGAGGCAACACCAAATCGCGAACGCTCTTTTTCTTTTTCTGCTACTCTCGTCTGGAACTCTCTCCCTGTTAGCCTTCGTCACTCTACCTCGCCTGACTCTTTCCACACAGGCCGGAAAACGCACCTCTTCTCAGTTTCATATACATAATACTCCCCCCCCCCCCCCTCCCCTACCGCCCCCTTTGGACTGGGCTTCGGTGACTAGTCCATGCCTGTACGCTTACTGCAACTCATGTGCTAATTTTCGGTGCCCACATACATGCTGTATGTACCGTCTTGCATGTTATTCAATTCTGTTTGTATGGACTTGCATTAGTTACTGTTTGTTTGCGTGCTGATGTCGTGCATTCTGCGGATCATGTTTATGTACTCTGCTTTATGTGTATAGTTATATGGTTAATCCTGTTGATATTGTTTCCGTTGAGAATGCTGAATTGTGTGGTCATATATGCTGTTGATATAATTCATGTCTTCCATGTTCCTTTTGTATGTCGTTATATTGTTTGTCCTGCATCGGGTATTATTTGCCTGTGTGCTTTTGCCATGTTCGTTGCTGGTTGCTCGTGTGTATCGTGCCTTGTGTGTATGACATCTTTGTTTCAGTTACATCGTCTTGTACGGAGTGTTCTCTTTCTGCGTATTTGTGCCATATGCGATGGGCTTTCATTCGTTACGTGCTTTATATGGGGGCCCATGGTTGGTCCTGTTATTGATTGGCTTGTGTGTTGAAGCCATGTCCATGTGCCGTGTCTTATTGGTTTATTGGTTTCGCCTGTGTCAAGTTGTTGCTGTGGTGTGTTGCTTTGGGCTTGGCCTGCTTGTGTGCTTATGCAGGTGATGTGTACTGGGTTCGAACCCGACCAGGTTTTTTGTGTTGTTTTTTTTGTGTGTGTGCTTTTCCCCCCTCTTTTCTCGAGAGGTTGCGGGTTCGAACCCGATCTTTTTGTAAAAAAAAATTTAATATGCCAAGACCTGGAGGTTCAGCGCCAGCGGTTTTTATTTGTCTGTCTGTCTGTCTGTCTGTCTGTCTGTGTGTGTGTCTGTCTGTCCCGACTTAACGGCTGATATCTCAAAAACTACTGGACGGATTTCCTTGACATTTTGCACACTTACTGGAAGTTAGGGCCGATTGAATGTATCAAATTTTCAGCATCGAGGTTTGAAGAGAAAGTGGTGTATTTATGTCGTTGTTACAAGTAGTAATAAAAGATTTAATCTTTTCTTTGGCTCGTTAAATGTCTAGGGTAATTTGCATTAACTACTTGTAAACCTTCCACTCTCATTCAGACAGGGATGACGTACGTACACAAATGAGGAGTGGGATACCGAAATCAAAGTTCAGAAAGAGCTTTAATCAATGATAAACAAATTGGTCATGAGTGAAATTTTCTACACAATAATTAATAAGTCATGGAGATACTGAAACGCATTGCTAAATAAAATAAACCTTTCCCCAAAATAAACAATACTTAAAATAAAACGGGCTGCCAAGCCATAGTAAACCTGTACTCACATCTGACTTGTAGTGGTGTTCAGCCAATCCGTAACGAGCATGCGCGCTCGCTGTTCCCAATGAATGAAATTCCACACACACGGGAGGGGAGAGGGGGAATTTTGGATATCCGCTTACGGATGCACTTCACAAATACGACGAAACAGGAGATTGCCTCGCATGGGAGTGAGGCAGTCGTTATTTCTTGGTTCTCGTAGTGGAGGCAGAGGTCTTGACTTGTACTTGATCCAGGAGATGTAGGAGCTCTGGCGTCCAAACCGTGGGCAGACGTCCGGTAAGCAAGCAGACGACAAATTCCACCAGTGGCAGGCAGACGGCAGGTGAGGTAACTTGAGAGGGTGACGATGCGAGAGACGGTCAGAACTATGTCGCAGGCGTATTCTCAGGCGTTGGAGATTCTCTAGAGACAATTCCTCCATACACAGGGAGGACAGGAAAAAGTTCACTTAGGAAAGGGAGCTTTGTAGAGACGAGAATTTCAGATACCTTAAGCGTTCTCTCTCTCGAGTCAGAAGTGAGGGCAGTCCTCCATTCAGCTCTCTGTCTATCCATAGACACTTGAAGAAAGTTATTGGGCATTAGTCCGTCAGCAGACGAAACTTCATCGGTTTTCACAGATAGTTCATCACGTGAACTCTCCTAGACAGGGCGCCGTCCGCACATGGGCTGTCTCTGTGAAAATTCTGCTACGGGCACGCGTGTTATTCCATAACATGGGTTTAAATACGACAGCAAAAGTCTACCTGTCGTCCTCATCCAATCACAGCGTTAGAGGGTGTCTTGATTCACGATATCACACCAAACGACCAATCAACGGTTCACATAATCAGTCAGCTCCCCATTGATCAATAACTGAGTTGTCTCATTAGTCCGTCCTTTCAAGAGTCCACTGCAGATTGGTCAATGGCAGAGTGCAAACCGAGATGAATATAATATCCTCCCAAACGTTCTACTAAGTTCGTTTCTCCATTAGAAGGAAAATAAGTTTCACTGTTCGATTTTCCTTCTAAAACTCCACACACCACACAAATCTCATTATCAACACTGGCTTGGCAGCAATATCAAACTACACTATGGCTTGGTAGATACTCCCCAACCCACTATAGAACATAACCACAACCAATCAACAAATGGGAAATATGCGTTTCGTAACAGTCGTAAACTCGAAAACACCTCCCAATATAGTCGATTGATGGAATGGCGAAATGGAAAATGTGTGACGTCATCAATAACATGACGTAATTTTATGTGCATGTCTGTCTCTCTGTCCCGACTTAACGGCTGATTTCTCAAAAACTACCAGACGGATTTCCTTGGCATTTTGCACACTTACTGGAAGTTGGGTCCGATTGAATGTATCAAATTTTCAGAATCGAGGTTTGAAAAGAAAGTGGTTTTTTAAGGTCGAAAACTCGAAAGCACATCCCTAAATAGTCAATTAATGGAATGGCAAAATGGAAAAAAATGTGTGACCTCATCAATAACGTGACGAAATTTTATCTGTATCATCTGCCTCTGTCCCGACTTAACGGATGATTTGTCAAAAACTACGGGACGGATTTCCTTGACGTTTTGCACACTTACTGGAAGTTAGGTCCGATTGAACGTATCAAATTTTCAGAATCAACGTTTGAAAAAAAAGTGATTTTTTTAGGTCGTAAACTCGAAAACATCCCCCTAAAATGTCAGTTGACAGAATGGCGAAATGCGTGGCCATTTAATGAGAGTGAATCGATATTATACTTGGCAGAAATAGACCTTGAGTATCCTAAAATGTACAAGACCGCTCAAATTTCATGAACTATCATCCATTTGTCTACAATTTACAGTGCAAAATACAAACCAAGGCGGTTTACGGAAAAGAACGTTATAAATGCTTTACAAACACTCCGTCATACCAGTTCTCCAATGGCAAATTTGGTAGATCGTTGGACTCTTGGTCATGCGTGACCAGGTTCGATTCTGCACTGAAACTTTTTTTCTTTCTCTTTTTTCGAGAGGTTGTGGGTTTGAACCCGACCTGTTTTTTGTGGGTTTTTTGTGTGTGTTTTTTCCCTTTCTTTTCTCGAGAGGTTGCGGGTTCAAACCCGATCTTCTTCTTTTTGTTATCTTTTTTTGAAATGCCAAAACCTGGAGGTTCAGCGCCAGTGGTTTTTATCCCTCCAGGTTTACTGAAGGTCCTCACAGCTTTATGGATTAGCTCACTCGATAGCGTGTCGAATATTTTTTTGTTGCTGGGACATGCTTGGTTGTAGGGGATGCTCGTACGGGTTCGAATCCGCACAGAAGCCTCTTTTTTTCTTAAATGTGTGTTTGGTATTCGAGAGAGAGAGAGCCACCCCACCCGTTGTTGTACACGTGAGAGGTTGCGGGTTCAAACCTTACTTTTTTCCCCCTCTTTTCTCGAGAGGTTGCGGGTTCGAACCCGATCTTTTTGTTTTGGTTGTTGTTGTTTTTTGATACCAAAACCTGGAGGTTCAGCGCCAGCGGTTTTTATGTAGTTTATCACATACATGTACATGGATAAAACAGTGAACTCGTTCGTCAGAAAACAAACCGTCGTGCAGTCTTGTGCAATGCTGGAGAAATTTTAGTTTGCACATACGCCAACAATTGCGGAAATTAAAATGTTTCACAGTGTAATCCATACTCTTTGAAGAAGCAGTCAACAATGATCTCTATAACAATGGACAACATCAAAGAGGAAAAGAAGGAGTAGGAGGATAACAAAAAGAGCTATGTTGATCATGATGCTGGCGATGACGATCCGATGATTGTACAGTTATTGTACTGAAATGACATGCACCTTACAGTGAAGCATATGAATGATCCACATTTGGAATATGATAGACAGTTTGTGCACAAATGTATAAACGCTATTTCTGGTGATAATCGAATTCAGACAAAACCGATTATACCAACTGAATGTTATGCTCTCGATAGGAGCAGTGTTAAAAAAAATACAGATTTTTTGTTTTATATCAGTCTTACATTTCACACAGCATGTTGCTGCCGACCGTCCGCCTCCTAGTCACACATATTTACACACACACACACACACACACACACACACACACACACTACATAAACTCACACACACACACACGTAAGAGCGCGCGCGCACACATGCACATACACACAGGTACACACAGGTATGCACAACATACCGAAGAGTTTAAGAATGCCATCCTCTCAAATTGTCGATTTCCGGTCTGCACACCTACCGCGTTTTATCCCTCCAGGCTTACTGGAGGTCCTCACAGCTTTATTTGTCTGTGTGTGTGTGTGTGTGTGTGTGTGTGTGTGTGTGTGTGTGTGTGTGTGTGTGTGTGTGTGTGCGCGTGTGTGTCTGTGTGTCTGTCAGTCTCGACTTAACGGCTGATATCTCAAAAACTACTGAATGGATTTCCTTGACATTTTGCACACTTACTGGAAGTTAGGTCCGATTGAACGTATCAAATTTTCAGAATCAACGTTTGAAAAAAAAGTGATTTTATTTAGGTCGTAAACTCGAAACACACACATCCCCCCCCCCTTCAAATGTCAGCTGACGGAATGGCGATATGCGTGGCCTAATGGCAGTGAATCGATATTAAACTTGGCAGAAATAGACCTTGAGTATCCTAAAATGTACAAAACCGCTCAAATTTCATGATCTATCATCCCTTTTTCTACAATTTACAGTGCAAAATACGAACCAAGGGGGTTTATGGAAAAGAACTTTATAAATGCTTTACAAACACTCAGTCCTATCAGTTCTCCAATGGCACATTTGGTAGAGCATTGGACTCTTGGTCATGCGTGACCAGGTTTGATTCTACGCTGAAACTTTTTTTCCTCTCTTTTTTCGACAGGTTGTGGGTTCGAACCCGACCTGGTTTTTTGTGTTTTTGTGTGTGTGTGTTTTTTCCACCGATTTTCTCGAGAGGATGCGGGTTCGAACCCGATCTTTTTTTTCTTCTTTTTTTTTAAATGCCAAAACCTGGAGGTTCAGCGCCAGCGGTTTTTATCTGTCTGTGTGTGTGTGTCTGTCTGTCTCTCCCGACTTAACGGCTGATATCTCCACAAGTACTGGACGGATTTCCTTGACATTTTGCACACTTACTGGAAGTTAGGTCCGATTGAATGTGTCAAATTTTCAGAATCGCAGTTTGAAAAAAAAGCGATTTTTTAAGGTCGTAAACTCGAAAACACCCCCTAAAATGTCAATTGACGGAATGGCGAAATGCAAAATGTGTGACGTGATCATTTGACAGCAAATAACATGACGTAATTTTATCTGTATGTCTGTCTGTCAGTCCCGACTTAACGGCTGATATCTCAAAAACGTCTGGACGGATTTTCTTGACATTTTGCACACTTACTGGAAGTTATGTCCAATTGAATGTATCAAATTTTCAGAGTCGAGGTTTGAAAAAAAAGTGATTTTTAAGGTCGTAAACACGAATCACCGCCACCCTTCAAATATCAGTTGACGGAATGGCGAAATGCGTGGCCTAATGGCAGTGAATCGATATTAAACTTGACAGAAATAGACCTTGAGTATCATGAAATGTACAAGACTGCTCAAATTTTTTGAACTGTCATCCATTTTTCTACAATTTGCAGTGCAAAATACGAACCAAGGGGGTTTACGGAAAAGAACGTTATAAATGCTTTACAAACACTCAGTCACATCAATTCTCCAATGGCACATTTGGTAGAGCGTTGGACTCTTGGTCATGTGTGACCAGGTTTGATTCTGCGCTGAAACTTGTTTTTCTCTCTTTTTTCGAGAGGTTGTGGGTTTGAACCCGACCTGGTTTTTGTGTTTGTGTGTGTGTGGTTTTTTCCCCCTTTTCTCGAGAGATTGCGGGTTCGAACCCGGTCTTTCTTTTTTTTTATGCGAAAACCTGGAGGTTCAGCACCAGCAATTTTTATACATCATTTTGACGCTATTTTGTTTTTTGCTGAAGAAGTTGCCTAAATGCTTCAAAATATTCAAAGACGAAGTAAAAATACAGAAAGTCATCTTGTTTTTTCTTTTCTTTTTCTTTTTTTGAAACATCAACCTCATCATAATCATCATTTCATTATTGTTATCGTTATAGTTATCATCATCATCATCATCATCATCATCATCATCATCATCATCATCATCATCATCATCATCATCATCATCATCATCATCATCATTATTACAATTGTTATCATTATTGTTATTGTTTTCTTCGTCATTGCTGTTGCTACTGCTGCTGCTGCTGTTGTTGTTGTTGTTATGGTGGTGGTGGTGGGGGTGGGGGGTGGGGGTGGTGGTGATAGTGGCGGTGGTGATGGTGGTGGTGGTGGGGGTGGGGGGTGGAGGTGGTGGTCGTCATCATCATCAGCATCAGCATCTTTGTTTCGTCGTCGTCGTCGTCATCATCAGCTGTTGGCATGTGTGCGAGGTGATTAGATGACGTGGTTCACTCCCATCGCCGTCGGCAGCAGCAGCAGCAGCATCATCATCATCATCATCATCATCATCATCATCATCATCATCATCATCATCATCATCATCACCATCATAATCATCATCATCATCATCATCATCATCATCATCATCATCATCATCATCATCATCATCATCATCACGACCAGCAGTGTTGTTGTTGTTGTTGTTGTTGTTGATCAAGCGGCCCAGTGATCAGAGGGGTAAGGTGTACATTTTTTGAAACCCAGACATTGGTGATGAGTCGCTATATTAAACCACCTTTTTCGCTTTTACCTTTTTGTTGTATTGATGATCAGAAGAGACATTTGGGCTGCTCGTGCGAAGCTTGTCCTTCTCTCTCATGATTTACTTCGCTCACCAAACACAACAACAATCAGATTTACATCGGTGATAACGCTTCAAAGACGTACACGTCAAAAGCAACACCTTCCTTTGGGTTCCTTTACGCGACTCGCACGTAGAACCTCGTACTTGTCGACACTTGGAACACATCCTCACGAACGAGAGACTGCACCGGTCTGACACAGAACACATCTGCCGAGTGTTGAGGCAGGAACGTCCAAGACATTTCAAGGTTTCTTTTGAGGGGTGGTCGTGCCAGACAGGGTGGGATGGGTCAGGTGTGGCGACTGACATCACGCTGCCATACAATGGGGATAAGGTATATCCGCACCAGACGCTCTCTGGCGGAATGCACGCCGCTTCGGGCTGCCTTTAGTCGAGCCATTGGAGCCGGCCCCAAAAGCTCTGCGAAAATGGGTTGCTGCTGATAAGGACATCTTTCTCATGGAGAACCCTGTACACCGCACCGTTGATATTTAAATCCATGACATTCATCAGCTCTACTGAAGGAGAAAAAGGAAGATGCATACGCAGCTGTCAGACCGAGACAAACTCATCACACGTCTGAGGTTGGCATTTCTTTATTCCCATCAGTGTCGCATTACATTGTCCATAAACAAAGAGGAGGCTGCCGCACGCATTCGTGAAAATCCCGTATGACAATCTGACATTGTTATGACTACTAGGTACTTCGACATGCCTGAAGATTTAAAAAAAAGAACTGACCGACTATTTTAAAGTTAATTAAGAAATGTTACTTTCTAAACACTCAAGGGCACGGGTCACGTACTCTAATGTTTACAACAGGTTGCACAACAAATGGACTGTTTGAAGTTTCTTTGCCCAACATGTCAAGGGATCAGCACTATATTTGATCCACGTGTAGTGAGCAAAATGAAACGAATTGTTTGAACTCAATTCGGTCTCAGGGGTAGTCATGTTGATGGATGAGGTGGCAGTTGACGTGCTCAGAAGTCAGCTGCGCTACTGCTGCAGTGTAAGTTGTTGTTGCAACTGTTTTCATCTTCGTCGCTGTTGCTATTAGTGGTGATGTCCTTGCCGTTGTTTTCGTCTCGACGATGTTGTCCATATTTTTGTTGTCGCCGTAATTACCGTTGCTTTAGTTGTTGTTGCTACTGGACATGGTCGCATTACTGGGAGCTGCTGAATGTTGGATTAATCCTGTTCGTGCACATCTAACGTTCCGTTTAGATGAATGCCTCGGCTCTGACATGGACAATCGAATCCCTTTCATACAAGGAAAAACACTCTTTGCAAATCATTTCACCCTAAGTGGTTCGATTTTACCGCATCTTCTCTTCATTTCCCATGGGTCAACGTGGCATTACATTGTGGAGACTTTAGATAGAAAAACAAATCAACCGTAATTGCAATGCACGATTTTAAAAGTATGATGGACGTTAAAAAGATAAAATTTTCAAACGACGTGCCCTCGTTATTTTCATTGTCAGATGAAATGGAACTACGGAAATACTGCGACTTCCTCTTACCCTCGCTCTTCCTTCAGGCAACTCCAACCTCAACATGCCGTTGTGTAGGGGACCGCCGAGGGACTGAGTCATATAGAGACAATAATCCCTTCTCCCCACGCCCCACTCCCCTATCAGCCCTTGTGGGGTCTACCCATGGGACCGGGGACAGGATTGGAAGGAGTTACTTGCCAACACCCAACCACTGATATTTAGGGTCAAATACATGAGTAGGTTTAGGTTCATATAAAAAGGGGAGGTTCGGGGTTGGTCTTACTAATATCTGACCCGGTACCCAACTCGATTGTTGTCGCTTGCCCAGCCCCATCTGCAGGTACTTGGGGTCGAGGCCGACGCGCGACATGCGAGGCAGGGCTTTTAAGTCGAGCATGTTTCTCGTGGAGAAGGAGTTGGCCCCCAACAGTGGGGGCAGGTTGGGGGCCTCCTCGCGCCGCAGATGACGAAACTCGGGCTTGTCCAGCAGTTCACCTGGAAGACGGAAAGGACGCCAGTCAAAGATACCTGTACGTACGCCACATGTGCGACGATGAATGATACCTGGCATTATGTGTTTTTCATCCTGCCCTTTGGTCGAAAAAAGGGACTCCCTCTGTTGCTCCGACACGAGCAACCATTCAGGCCCGGTGCATTGGAGTATTGGCTACGTCTCCAGCTCCATAAATCTTTATTTTACAATTACTGAATAATTATGAAGTAGTCAATGATAATAATAATAATAACAACAATAAGAACAACAACAACAATTATGATAATAATAACAACAACAAGTATGATAAAATAATAACAATGACAATGATGATGATGATGATGATGATGATGATGCTGACGACGACGACGACGACGACGACGACGACGATGATGATGATGATGATGATGATGATGATGATGATGATGATGATGATGATGATGATGATGATGATGATGATGATGATGATAACGACAACAACATTAAAAATATTATAATAGCAATGACAATAATAATAATGATAATACTGATGATAATGATAATGTTTATTTCTGTCTCTTTTCTAAATTTCTTTTGGGGTAATTACAATCCCCGGTCACCACTCTGCAGCGCCCAGTGACTGGTTTTCACTCTCGCTAGGAGAGGCAATGTCGGTGAAGCACCGTACCCAAGGATGCTGCTCTGGGGTCTGCGCAGCCTCGCACACCGCACCCACCAGCCGCAAGCGACTGCAGGGCAAACGCTTCAACCGCCCCGTCACTGAGCTGGTGTTTAAACTGGCAATGGCAGTCGGAACTGTCTTGCAGCTGTATGTGTTTTGCATGTCGTAAGACAGTGTTTCATTTAATACACATTCGAAAAACTCTACCTTTTTCAGTGATAGTATACATACAATTTGCCAAAAAGGGAGTACTTGTATGCAAAACGACAATCTAATATTTCCGTTCCAGTCAAGTTTTGGCGGCACCGTTGCGAGGCGAAGTTTCAACTTCTGTAGACAGACCTGCTTGGGGTCAGTGTTTGTGTGACGTGCGGTCTACCGAAGAATACAAATGTGACCAGCCACGACAAAACCAGTGCTAAGTCGCGCGGCACTATTTTGCGCTACGACTGAAAAAAGGTAGGGAGGGTCACTCTGGGTGATTTTCACTTTTTGATAAAAATAGATTCTACATGGTTTAAACTATCATGCCAGTAAAGCAATTATGTTGAAGAATTATATTTTGATGTTAAAATAAAGACTTTTGTGTTATGTATTGTTTCAAAAGCTCCCTGTAATTAGCGTAAATTGCCTCATTTTATCCGCAATAAACACACCTAAACCCTTGCAGAACCCTTTCATGTTATATACCGTTAGAAAGGCCGCTCTCTAGGCGTTCCTGCTCTGTGGATGTCGAAGAAAGATTAGGTCAGCAATTTTTGGAAACGGAGTTTGAAATACCGTTGCTAAGATGTTTAATGTCTAAAGAGGGTAAATCTTCTGAGACCGTTTTTTCAAAATGACCGCTGCTTCAGTACTCAACTTGAAATGCCTGTAACTCCTATTCTAATTAACTCACACTGTTCATTCTTATATCAAAACAAACAGAAATGAATGCAGAATTCAAAAATATTAAAACCCTGTTTTGTCCAAAAATCGACTTAGCACTGGTTTTGTCGTGGCTGGTCACAAATACTTAGAAAACGATCAATGGCATCGTACTGAAAATATTTCTTACGAGAGAGGGACTTCACGAACGGAGACACATATTAAATGCCTCTGAATGTCGGGGCTCTGAAAAACAGTTTCACGTAATTGAATTTCAGTTTTACTCTTCAGTCGGCACTGGCGTGACGTGGCGTTTTCTATAGAAAGATGGATGGAAGAACTCGAACAAACATGTGGATATTTCTGGGACTTATTTCAGCAGTCTCGTTCATCTTTGAGAAAATTCACAGACTTCCCAAACTCTAAACTCCAATGGGGCAACCTGGAGTGAACAGGTCGACAGTGGAGATTGATTCAGGGTGTGCTTGCTGTGAAATTTGGAAGGGGTCGCCAATCGGATCATGATATAGAAAGTGATGAAAAAATATATCCGCTCCTGCATGTTGTTGACGTTTCCCGCGGTTTGAGGAAGGGCTTCTGCAGAAGCACACCGAATGCGTCATATTTGTCATGAAAACACACGTACAATGCCAGGTTTGAAAAAGAAATGACTGAGAAAGGTTTTGTTCTAGACTCGTGAGATGATTCAAGAACGAATTATGCTCTGGAAGGAAAATGAGGCAACGGCGTGTCCCTGTACTTTGGTAATATATAGTAAGTCTCTGTCCTTCACACGAGGGATTCTGCGCCTCGCTCATAGAAAGATGAGCGCGCCGCTTGTCAGGATGTGACTGAAGAAGCGGAGGAAAAGGCGACTTTGGGGACGATGACAGAGGTGGTGGTATGGAAAAACCAGTCTGCGCCCTGTAAATACCATGTCAATGTGTCTCAGGTTGACGCGGCAAACGTCTCTTCTTTCCAGCTTTGGATTATAGATACGTGTCATCATCCTACCCACCTATTTCTGTCCATCTAGGAGTGATTCAGTGAATCTGACTCAACGCTCAAAGTGCCGACGACCATGGCTGGCTGTGTCATGAAACGTTCTGTTGTGAAGCTCTGTCTTGTGCAGCGGCAAGCGCTCTTTTCAAGTTGATTGACTCGTTCAGAACTCGACCTTTTTCCTGCTGTTCTTTCACTTCACCAAATCCTAGGACTGAGAACTCAACTTGCATCGTTTCCCTCCAAGATGAGTGCGGACGGTGGAGCCTCAGAGACGAATCCACCAGGCCGTCGTTAAGCCTTAGGAAGTTCATACGATAACCTTACAAGGGACTTGATGCATGAGCATTCCTTCGTTTGTTCCTGTGTCTGCATGTGTGCGTGTGTGTGTGTGTGTGTGTGTGTGTGTGTGTGTGTGTGTGTGTGTGTGTGTGTGTGTGTGTGTTTGTGCTTTTTAAATTTGTGCGGTTTTATTTTTATGTATGTGTATGAGTGTATATGTGTGTGTGCGTGATTGTGTTCGTTTGCGCGCGTGCGTGTGTATCTGTATACGTGTACGTGTGTGTGTGTGTGTGTGTGTGTGTGTGTGTGTGTGTGTGTGTGTTGTGTATGTGTGTGAAAGTGGACGTGGATGCTTAGGGATAAGAGGGAGTGGGGAGTGTGGATGGGAGGTGAGTTGCCACGGAAATTAAGTTTGGGCACGCGTGATTGGCAGTAAAATCTCTATTCAGAACTGCAGGTGGACCTTGCCCCTAGCTGCTACGTACCCGTGTTAGAGAAGCAGCAGTCCAGACCGCACATGACCATAATGGCCAGGAACCCGTAGAAGCTGGCGTCCATGTCACAAGGTACTCGCCTTCAGACCCCGGGGAAACCTGAAAGACAAAAGTGGCTGAGAGAGCCGCTTGGCGCATATCAACTCACATTGCAACCCTCCTGCTTCTCTTTTTGCTGCTCAGCCTCATTTTCATCCTGCCGCTGCTTTTCCTCTTCCTGCTTTTGCTGCTCCTCCTCCTACCACTATTATTGCTATTCCTCCTCCTGCTGCTGCTGTTTCTCTTGCTGCTGCTGCTGCTTCTCCTCCTGCAGCTGCTGTTCTTGCTCCAGACGCTCCTGCTACTGCTCCTCCTCCTCCTCCTTACCCCCTCCTCCTCTTCCACCCTATCCCTTCCTTCTCCTCCTCCCCCCTCCTCCTTCTCCTACTCCCTACCTCCTCCTCCCTCCTCCTCCTCCTCCCTACCCCCTCCTTCTTTTCCTACCTCCTCCTCCTCCTCATCATCATCATCAATAATCTTCATCAACAACAACAAAAACAACAAAAGCATCATTATCATTAACAACCACAAAAGCGAAGACAATAACAACAACGACATCATCATCATCATCATCATCATCATCATCATCATCATCATCATCATCATCATCAACAACAATAGCATCGCCCACAGCTGTATTTAATGAATGCCTTGTGTAAGAGGTCGTCCCCAAGACCTATAGAACTTGTTACTTCGAGCAATGTCGTGGCTAATACCATTCTGTGAACCCGAGTCAGTAGTGACTCTGGCAGAGTTCGCAATGAATGAGTAACAGGCTTGACCCTTCGCATTACAGCATTGCACCAAGAATAGTTCGTTCTGATACCATTTTTTTCTCCACTTTTTACAGAAATCATTCAGAAGTAAAAACTTGTTTCCATATCAACACAAACATTTTATTTTATTGATTAAATGCTTGTTTATTGCTTCAACAAGAGTAAACTATGAGTTTTGTGCGAAATAGTCTTAGATCTACTTTAACGGCGTATGTCAGGAAGCACATCGGCTATCCCACAAGCCTCTCCTATGACCTCCTCATGCATATTTCGGAGGAAATTTTTCATCACGTGATGTCAAGTGGGCTAGAGACACTTTCGCCAGTAGGCGGATAAATGCAGCAGATTCGAGGTAATCTCTTACTTCCTTAAGAACTGAGGGGACAAAAAGTACATCGATTTTGTTGCTGCGGTTTTTAAAAATGTTTGCGTACATAATGTTTTCCGGTTGCCTGTCTGCGCATTCAGAGGTCCGTCTGTGTGTGTGTGTGTGTGTGTGTGTGTGTGTGTGTGTGTGTGTGTGTGTGTGTGTGTGTGTGTGTGTGTGTGTGTGTGTGAGAGAGAGAGAGAGAGAGAGAGAGAGAGAGAGAGAGAGAGAGAGAGAGAGAGAGAGAGAGAGAGAGAGAGAGAGAGAGAGGAAAATGTACAAATGTCGTCTGGAAGATGAAATGCTAACTCACCTTCAAATTTCTTGAGTCTTTTTTCCACGGGTGTTCCAACGACAGGCAAGGTCACGGCGACTTTTGATGACGTAGAGTGGAGCAGGGACACGACGCCAGGAGGCGGCAGCAACGTCGACAAGAGCGGAGCAAGTGGCTTGGGCTGGTGGCGACTGCGCTTTTATCGGGCTGCCTGATGGAGGCGAGGGGCGGCGCTAACGGGGGCCGGCTGGGCGACATGTGTAGATCTCGTCGATGCCGATTGATTACGTGCTGGCCACTCCCCTCAGCCCACACACCTCAGTGCGCATGCGTGGGTTTTGAAGTCCAGGTAGGAGCACTATTGCAAATCTCGCCTCTCGCTTAACTAGGGGTATGTTGTTCAGTGCATCAAAGCACAACTACACTTTTCCTCATGTAAAGATGTCGAATGGCGTTTACTCGTATTGGCAACTAGCGGAGATGTTGTTTTCTCTGTGTCCTTATTCTGCTAAGCATCTGGGTTGCAAACGGAGGCCAAAATTCTTGCTGCCCTGAAATATGCGCAGGCACACGAGACATCCCCTACTCAGTCCTTTCATGATAATATCATTCTTAGTTATGCTGAAACAAGCATCTGTTGAATTTCTTGTGTGTGTGTGTGTGTGTGTGTGTGTGTGTGTGTGTGTGTGTGTGTGTGTGTGTGTGTGAGAGAGAGAGAGAGAGAGAGAGAGAGAGGGTGGGTGGGTGGTGGGATTTGGAGACAGACAGACAGACAGACAGACAGACAGACAGACAGACAGACAGACAGACAGACAGACAGACAGACAGACAGACAGACAGACAGACAGACAGACAGTCAGACAGACACACAGATACACAGACACACAGTCACACACACAGACAGACACACACACAGACAGATCGGCAGGCAGGCAGGCAGGACGGCAGAAGAGATTTGCATTGGTATAGGTTATGTTGGCTGTCAAAACTTTCCGGCCTTATGTTTAAAGTCAAGTCTTGTATTATCGTTAGAGTCTTGCTGCGTAGTTGTCTTACAGTCAGGAGATCCAATACTAGAGCATCACACAGATCTTAAAACTGTATTTGAGGGAAATATACATTTAGAAAACCTATAGCCTCTCTCTGCCCATGGGTTAAAACGACTTATGTAAGAACGAAACTACTTCACCTTAGGATAAAAGTAGATCACTCATCTGCAGCTTTGGGCTGTGCCCTCGAGAGAATATGAAATAGTATTACTCCATGCACAGGTCATAAAAAGTACTCTTATGAACAACATTAGTTCAACGGAATCGTGCTTTAATGTGGTGGAAAATTACCCAAGAGATTTGTAGGGGAAAACTGACATTTGCCAGTAATGTTGCTAAAAAATGTTGTCTTTGCAATCATTTCAGTTGCGTCCTTGGGCAGACTCAGAAATTGTGTTCGATACAGATGTCACGTGCTTTCCCTTCTTTATTCAGACCTCCATGAATGGAGAGGCACTCAGAAATCATACTGCTTTGCGGTATGGAACTAAAGCAATCAGTATATTTCCTCCAGCGGCGGATATACTCGATCTGAGTCACACACAAAATGTTCAAGACGTCCATTATCCGTTTTAGAGTACAAATGTCATGCAAGTGCAAGCTTCCTGGTAATTTGGTGAGGGACCTTCAATGACTAGAGAAATTATACAGAGATGTAAACTGGAAAATGTCAACTTCACTTCATGAAAAACATCCCTTTTGCTGTACCTTAGATAGTCTCCACCTGTTCACTTATTTGTATTTGTATCTTTGCAGTTATCATGGCGTCGATTGATTTGACCTCGTCTTTCAGAGTATGATTCTGGCTTCCAATGCAGTGTGAATTCAGTAGTAGTACCGTCTCCATATCTTGGCTACTGCTGTTAGTGAAGCCTCTCCTCACACAGTGAGTCCGTGTTTAGTTGTTGATGGTCTGAAGTAAACATTGGCGATTCCATTGACATGTCTCCCCGTGGGATGACCTAGAATTTGCCATGGAGGTTAATTGCGTTTTGCATATGCCTCTTTGTAGGTGTTTGGCAGTACATTGTGTACATCCTCCTTTTCTCAAAACGTGTTGCTCGTCTGTGCTTGAGGAATTTCGCACAAGTGAAACTTCAACATGGGACAAGAATTCGATGTGATGGTAAAGACTACCAGTTAATGTGCTAGTAATTTCTTCCTCTTCCTCGTGTTCCTCTTCCTCTTTCTCTTCCTCTTTCTCTTTCTCTTCCTCCTCTTCTTCCTCCTCTTCTTTCTTCTTTCTTCTTTCTTCTTTCTTCTTTCTTCTTTCTTCTTTCTTCTTTCTTCTTTCTTCTTCCTCAACTTAACACCTTAAAGAACGCTGCAGATAGATTAGGTCTTACAGTAAATATGGAAAAAACGAAAGTTGTTGTATTTCGATCAGGTGGGTACATGGCTTCGCATGAGAAATGGCATCTCGGTAATGATGAACTTGAAATAACAAATGAGTACCAATATCTCGGTATTAAATTTACCCCAAAACTTTGCTGTCGCACTGCTCAATCTGATCTAGCCTATAGGGCTAGATCAGCTCTCGCCCTTATGGACAAAACTTTAAGAAAACCTGCTTATGTACCTCCAAACGTATTTTTCAAACTTTTTGATGCCCAGATTCAGCCGATTTTGTTATACGGAGCAGAGATATGGGGAGTTAATGATTGCGTGAAAGTGTACATTTACATGCAATCAAGACATTCCTAAATGTGTCATCTCGAACTCCCAACTTAATGTGTTATGGTGATATGGGGCGTTTTCCTTTGTACATCAGTGCTGTATTACGCAGCGTTAAATATTGGCTAAAAATCCTTAGAATGGACATAGATAGACTTCCAAGACAAGTCTACCAAATGATGCTAAATCAAGCACCACATTATACAACATGGGTTTCGAAGTTGAAAAATATTTTATTTGCATTTGAATTTGAAAATGTTTGGAAAAATCAAAACGTGGACAATGAACGTGTATTTGTAAGGCAACTCAGAGACAGAATGATTGCGAGTTTTTGTCAACAATGGAAAAATGATCTGTGTAGCAGTAACAGGTATTCTTTCTATAGGAAAATAAAAAGTGAGTGTTATGCTGAAAAGTACTTGTTTAGTATAGACAGAAGGGTGTTCAGGGATGTATTTATCAGATTTCGAATGGGCATTACAGAGTTGTACATCCATAAACTTAGATACACAAAAGAAGCACATGTAATTCTTTGTCCATTATGTAGAGAGGAAGATGAAGACGAACACCACTTTTTATTTGTTTGTCCTGCTCTGCAGGACCTACGTGAACATTATTTATCTATTCACGTAGAAAAAGGTTGTCAATATCCTGAAAAGACTATTCTGAGTAATGACAGCGAGACAATATTAAGAGCTACTAGTATTTACTTGTATAAAGCTTTTCAACGAAGATCTTACGCTGTAACACTACCCGAAAGCAACGATTTTAATTTTGATTAACGTTGGTATAGCATGTTGCAGTTCACCGTCATAGATATCCACCAGATGTGAAGGTGTATGATATATGTATTCCATTGAAATAGGCCGGTGGCCTCTTCAATAAACCATTCGTTCGTTCGTTCTTTCTTCTTCCTTCTTCCTTCTTCTTTCTTCCTTCTTCCTTCTTCCTTCTTCTTTCTTCCTTCTTCCTTCTTCCTTCTTCTTCCTTCTTCCTTCTTCTTCTTCTTCTTCTTCTTCTTCTTCTTCTTCTTCTTCTTCTTCTTCGTCTCCTCCTCCTCGTCCTCCTCGTCCTCCTCGTCCTCGTCCTCGTCCTCGTCCTCGTCCTCGTCCTCGTCCCCATCATTTCAGGCGCAATGCCCTCACAATCACCACAAGATCTTGCAAAATAAAGTATCATCAAAACTTTAATCTTCTGCAAAGAAAGAGAATTTATTGTGCGTTGCTGGAAGGAAAATATTTAATTTTCCTACAGGATTCCGGACACTCTTTCTTCGTAAAATCATTCCATTGGTACAGAAAACACTCGAAATTCTGTAAATAGCTGTAAAACGCTCAGTGATTTATAGCAGGTGATTAGTAAAATAAAATCATCGAAGCACTGAGAGTGAATCTCTTATTCTTGCTATCAGTATTGTGAGAGACCTGTTTTGCAAGAATCTGGCGCTTTCTACCGTTGCTTTTTGCTCCGTCTTCCCGCTTTTCCTCCCACACTGAGTGCTGGGAGGAATCACTCCGTGCCATCGCACCAGAACATTTCGTCCGACCATATTTGTCAAACACTGGAGACAGACGCTATGCATATGTCCTCTCGGTGTCTCTCTCTCGGAGAATCCTCTTTCCGGCTGTGTAGTTCTTGTGCATTCGTGGTTGTCAGTCTGCACAGTCGACTAGCGCCTCCCGAACTTGCCAGTTGTGAAATCAATTCATTACCGTGCACTAAAGCTGTTGTGAAGCGACTGATGTATTTTCACTGCGGAGGCTGAGGATGTGACACGCTAAAATAGCATGAGAAGATGATGTATGCCTTGTTGACTTTGGTTTGAAACTAACCCACCATTTCTTCCAATGAAAGGCCAAGGCCACGGCGTGCATGTCGCTGAGGAAGCTCAGCAGCAGTGAAGGTCTCTGAAAGGTCAGACTACGACTGCAGTCTCTTGCAATGCCTTCCTGTGACGCCATCCCTCAGTGCGGAAGGAGGATTGTGGAGTGTGATGTTGTTTGGAATGCCACGTCGTGTATACATTTTCATATTTTATGGATGGTATACGCAAAATCTACCTCTGAATCCATCTGTCTTTCTACGTGCCTGCTTACCTACGTGTGTATGTGTGTGTGTGTGTGTGTGTGTGTGTGTGTGTGTTGTGTGTGTGTGTGTGTGTGCTTGTGTGTAGGTGTGTGTGTGTGTGTGCGTGTGTGTGTGTTTGTGCGCATGTGTGTGTGTGTGTGTGTGTGTGTGTGTGTGTGTGTGTGTGTAAGTAAAAACTGAAAGACTGTCCCTCAACATTAGCCACATTTTGCGGTTTCTCAGTGAACCAGATTAGACGTTTTTCCAGAGGGATTAAAAAATCTCCTTTTTTGCAACCAGCTGATTTGTTTACAATTACAACGCTTTTTTGTAGGTGGGGGTAAATACATTCACCTGCTTCTCCTTAAGCGATTTGTAACTTGCGAATGGAGTCCTGTCTTGCCAATACTCCAGCCAGCATTAGTGATTGGCATTGCCCATGGCTTGCCATAGGCTACACCGTCTGATATGTTGTGAAGCTTCATATATCCGTTCATCTCTCCATCCTTACAGTCCTGACAGTGACTTTCTATGGCCAATGCATCCAAGTTTCACAGCGCCATCGCGACCACGTAACAGTCCTACAGGACTTTCCTACTTTAGCCCTACACATTCTTCCTGTTTACGAAAGGTTACTCAGCTGAATTCAAACAGCAAATTTAGATACATAAACATTCAGGAATCTAATGGACTGGCACGTTAACAGCTTTGCATTCCACTAAAGTATACGATTTTTGCGTCATTGTGAGCGTTTGTTTTTCTACTGGACAAACCAAGTCTTCATCATGAATTTCGTCTTCCCCGACATCTCATTCTCTACTTTGGTTATTGGAGAAAGAAGGCTACCACAGTTTCTCGACTTGGACACACTACCTATAGATGATGCAGACAGTGCATTATAGCCCTCTTGCAGTCCCCTCTCTTTGCAGATTGGAGTAGATTTCACAACAGATTCCAGTCTCATCCTTTTTTTCTAGTCTCAAGGTCAGGAATGCAACATGTCAGACAGAAATCGGGAATAGATACTGGCAGATGCTCCTCGCAAACAAAACATCGTTCACTGGCAATCGAGGCTGACAGTTTCCAAAATAGGTTTCAGAATCGCACACGACATGGAATAAAGACTTATGTAATTGCTTTTCCAACACCATATCAGCAAAGTATAAAATAGGTTTGTGTTTTTCTAACTGTATCATCTTTTCCAAATATACGCAATCTGTACTCTTTGTGGAATGTCTTCCTTGCCGAGAACTGGTGCTAGAACATTGTCACTTCACTTCCTGCCAGGCATCGTGGGTCCTTGAAATTCTCAATCCTCTTCCACCTTGCATTCTGGTCACTTTTTCTTTTCTGAAATGCCCCGAAAAGTTGTTTTTTTTTTTCGAAACCTTCTGCAGTCATGAATATAAAACAATATTATCGATTTTGTCGTCGACTATTGCTGTCCAGAAGGTATTTTGTGGCGCGTTTTCCCCAAGATTTCATGCACGATTATCTTCAGAATCTGTCCTTTTAGAGATGATATCACAGATGGATACCCGTATGACTTGTAAGAGGACCGCCATGAAGCTCACGCAAAAGAGACGGTAAAGGCATAAGAAATTTACGACCGATTTGCTGCTTATCCAGCTGTCTTTGTTTAAATAGTACAATCAGCTGATCGCACATGCTTTTGACGTTTTGTGGGAAATCTTATCCACAATGAAGGGCGAGCTCAAAAGAGACGATGCAGGCATAAGATATTTACGACAGATTTGCTGCTTATCCAGCTGTTGTTTTTTAATAGTACAATCAGCTGATCGCACATGCTTTTGACGTTTTGTGGGAAATCTTATCCACAATGAAAGGCGACCGCAAAAGAGACGGTGAAGGCATATGAGATCTCTATCTCTCTTTATCTCTCTCTCTTTCTCTCTCTCTCATTCTCTCTCAATCTCTCTCTATCTATCTCTATATCTCTCTATCTCTCTCTATCTCTATCTCTCTCTACCTCTCTTTCTCTCTCTCTTTCTCTCTCTCTCTCTCTCTCTCTCTCTCTCTCTCATTCTCTCTCTCTCTCTCTATCTATCTCTATATCTCTCTATCTATCTCTATATCTCTCTATCTCTCTCTATCTCTCTCTTTCTCTCTCTCTCTTTCTCTCTTTCTCTCTCTATCTATCTCTATATATCTCTATCTCTCTATCTCTCTCTACCTCTATCTTTATCTCTCTATCTCTATCTCTTTCACTATCTCACTATCTCTATCTGTTCTTCAGAGTCCGCAAGTCTGATCACATTTCCCAGCACCTTCAAGCACTGCACTGGCTTCCGGTCGAGTCGCGCATCAAATATATAAAAACCGCTGGCGCTGAACCTCCAGGTTTTGGCATATATATTTTAAATTTGTTTTTAAAAGATCGGGTTCGAACCCGCAACCTCTCGAGAAAAAAGGGTGAAAAATACGCACACACACAAACACAAAAAACCAGGTTGGGTTCGAACCCACAACCTCTCGAAAAAAGAGAGGAAAAAAGTTTCAGCGCAGAATCGAACCTGGTCATGCATTGCTCATTGCTCGTGCAAGGCTGGGTAAGTGTTGTTTTCTAAATCATTTATCGTTTACGTGTTTGATGGAGTAACCTAAGCTACTGTTGAAGTGTTGTGTGTGGATCCACAACGCTTGCGCAAATGTCCTTTGCACTGACTGTCCTATGCACGGACTGTCCTTTGCACTGACCGTCCTTTGCATTAACTGTCCTTCACACTGACTGTTCTATGCACTGACAAGAAGATTGTCATGAAGGAGAGGAGGGGAAGTGCGCTTTCTACAGTGGGTACAGATCTAGCAGTCCGCTCCAAGTTTTTGTCGCGCTCACCAGTGCTTCGGACACACACAGGTCATTCTGTGCACTGGTCAGTGTGATAGTGCATAGGACAGTCAGTGCATCAGACAGTCAGTGCATAGAACAGTCAGTGTGAAGGACAGTTAATGCAAAGAATAGTCCGTGCATAGGACAGTCAGTGCAAAGGACAGTTGCGCAAGCTTTTTGGCTCCACACACAACACTTCAAGAGTAGGTTCTACAATTTTGAATGCGAGCTTAGGTTACTCCATTAAACACGTAACAGATAAATGATTTTAAAAAACACTTACCCAGCGTCAAGGTGGAAAGAAAGTGGATGTGGTGCTTCATTTTTTCGCATTAATCTGAAGCACCAAGCTGTCACTTCCACCGTTTAATCCTCTTGCTCATAGATCTTAATTTCGTCTGAATAATGTCTGTGGGACCTCCAGTAAACCTGGAGAGATAATCTTCTCGTATTACCGCTTCCTTGCGTCTGCTGGTAGAATACTAAGAAGCCACTGTTTTGTGAATGTAGGAAAAGATAACTCTCTTTGACTCGATTAGGCTCTTACATCAATCGATTTTGAGGGGGATGCTTTCGAGTTTACGACCTAAAAAAATCACTTTCTTTTCAAAACTCGATTCTGAAAATTTGACACATTCAATCGAACATAACTTCCAGTAAGTGTGCAGAATATCAAGGAAATCCGTCCAGTAGTGTTTGAGATATCAGCCGCTAAGTCGGGCCTGACAGGCAGATATACACAATAAATTATGTCACGGTATTAATGACGTCACACATTTTGCAATTTCGCCATTCCATGAATCGAGTATTTAGGGAGGCGCTTCCGAGTTTACGACAGACAGACAGACACACAGATAAAGTCTGTAGGACCTCCAGTAAACCTGGAGGGATAAATCACTTTCTTTTCAAGCCTCGATTCTGAACATTTGATACATTCAATCGGACCTAACTTCCAGTGAGAGTGCAACATATCAAGAAAATCCGTCCAGTAGTTTTTGAGAAATCAGCCGTGAAGTCGGGACAGACAGACAGACAGACAGACAGACAGACAGACAGACAGACAGACAGACAGACAGACAGACAGACAGACAGACAGACAGACAGACAGACAGACAGACAGACAGACAGACAGACAGACAGACAGACAGACAGACAGACAGACAGACAGACAGACAGACAGACAGACAGACAGACAGACAGATAAAAACCGCTGGCGCTGAACCTCCAGGTTTTGGCATAAAAAAAGAAGATCGGGTTCGAACCCGCAACCTCTCGAGAAAAGAGGGGGGGAAAAAACCACACACACATACACAAACACAAAAAACCAGGTCGGATTCGAACCCACAACCTCTTGAAAAAAGCGAGAAAAAAAAGTTTCAGCGCAGAATCGAACCTGGTCATGCATGACCAAGAGACAAACGCTCTACCAATCCTGTCATTGGAGATCTTGTGTGCCTGAGTTTTTGTAAAGCATTTATAGCGTTAGCAGCGACAACTTACAAGTGACCGTGAAATAGGAAGGTGTGAGATGAGATTTTACCCTGGGAGTAAACAAAATAAGTTTATTTCAGACCATTTACCATTGCTGAAACTACTGTGTTCTGACAGCCATCTGGTTTGTAGCATCGCACTTCTCACACCTGTTCCGATCAGTCTTTCCTGGCAAGCAGTGAAGTGCTTCACAAGACGCCTCTTTTATGTTTCGTGTTTTGTTTATTGCTTGCTATTTCATTAACTGTATTGTCTTTAATTTTTCTTTATTTCAACTGTACAGTGTGCGAGTGTTGGAATGCTTTGTATGAGTGTGGACTTTTTCATTGTAAACGCCATGAGCTTGTCTATTAGGGAAGGTATGTGCATACAAATAGTCTGTATTATTATTATTATTATTATTATTATTATTATTATTATTATTATTATTATTATTATTATTATTATTATTATTAACCACAAACGAAAGTCCTGTACGCTCCCAAGCTTTTGAAGGCTGCAAAATTCTCGCACCTTTGCCCAGCACAAAATATTGAACAATCCTGACGTGGTTTATGTAAGGCAACTGGTTTTTGTCCACAGACCACAAACTGTTTGGTAATTCATACGGATCTAACCCATCAACGTCAATAATATTCTCGTATAAGCTTTCTTTTTTTTCTTTTTTCACAAGTGAAAATGACTACGCCTGGTCAGAAGACCAGTATCCGTAAGAGCGATGCAAATACAGCCAGAGAACCATCAGAATTGGCAACAGGCGATGGACGCCTAAGAAGGCCGAAGAATCTACTCTACTCTACTCAACTCAATGTTTTGTGAAAGTAGGAAAAGATAACTCTGTTTGACTTGAACTCGAAAACCTCCCCCCTCAAAATCAGTTGATGGAATGGTGATAATATTTCGCCTTTTCCTGTGTAGTGTATGAATAGAAGAATGCAAGTGCGTGCAAGGGTTTTTATAGTATTTCTTTATAGCGATATGTATGTGAGAAACCGTTTGTTTCGTAATTTGTAAACATGAACACTAATTAGCCGAGTTCGTGGAGAAGCGAGTGTACTGTAAACACTCAAATGAAAATCCCCACACTAAAGCTGGGAAAAGGGTCAAGATGTCAGTAAACTATATCTCTCGTAAAAGATCTAAACACAATTTTCTCCATGGAAAAGTACGTCCCTAACAAGCTGGTCATAATAAAGAAATAAACACCGGATGCATAATTATTACCTGCGCGCTGAGCAGCAGACGATACACAATGATAAACGCGAGAAGAACAGAAAAATCGAACTTCGTAATTTGTGATGCACAAGATTCCTTTCACTGTTGAACCTCAGGAGAAAATACTGCTGTTAAAAATGCTGAATTTGTTAAAAACTGTGATGACGGACAATGCAACGTGTGGAAAGTGCTCGGTCTTAGTAATGTATGGTCTTTGACTGAACTGAACTGAACTGAGGAAAAGATAACTATGTTTGACACGATATCGAGTTGGCTGTTCTGTCAATTGACATCTCAGGGGGGTGTTTTCGAGTTTACGACCTAAATAAAAACCGCTGGCGCTGAACCTCCCGGTTTTGGCATAATTTTTTTTTAAATCGGGTTCGAACCCGCAAGCTCTCGAGAAAGGAGGGGGAAAACACACACACACACACAAACATAAAAAACCAGGTCGGGTTTGAACCCACAACCTCTCGAAAAAAGAGAGGAAAAAAAAGTTTCAGCGCAGAATCGAACCTGGTCATGCATGACCAAGAGTCTAACGCTCTATCAGCTGAGAGAGAATTGATGTGGCGGAGTGCTTGTAAAGCATTTATAACGTTTTTTCCGTGGCCACACGAGCGACTAAATCTCAACCGGCTGAATAAAAGCAAAGGAGTCTGTGCGGGGGTGAGTCTCAGATCTGCATTTGAAATTGAACATTACTGCTCATTGCTCGTGCAAGGCTGTATAAGTGTTTTTTTTTAATCATTTATCTGTTACATGTTTGATTTGATGGAGTAACCTAAGCTCGCATTCCAAAATTGTAGAACCTACTCTTGAAGTGTTGTGTGTGGAGCCAAAAAGCTTGCGCAACTGTCCTTTGCACTGACTGTCCTATGCATGGACTGTCCTTTGCAATGACCGTCCTTTGCATTAACTGTCCTTCACACTGACATGTCGCGCTCACCAGTGCTTCGGACACATGCCAGTCATTCTGTGCACTGGTCAGTGTGATAGTGCATAGGACAGTCAGTGCATCGGACAGTCAGTGCATAGAACAGTCAGTGTGAAGGACACTTAATGCAAAGGACAGTCCGTTCATAGGACAGTCAGTGCGAAGGACAGTTGCGCAAGCTTTTTGGCTCCACACACAACACTTCAAGTGTAGGTTATAAAATTTTGGAATACGAGCTTAGCTTACTCCATCAAACATGTAACAGATACATGATTAAAAACCCAACAACACTTACCCTGCCTTGCACGAGCAATGAGGATGGTTCATCTTCTGCTTAGCAGCGTCAAGATCGAAAGAAAGTCGATATATAATGTGCTCCTTAAATTTTTCCACATTGATCTGAAGCACCGAGCTGTCACCTCCACCGTTTAATCCGCTTGCTAATAGATCTTAATTTCGTCTAAATAACATGAATAGTATTTATTCATACCCCTGTCTATCACAGTCTGTGAAATCGTATCACTGTCTGGTAAAAATGAGACACAAATCCTGTCCAGAATATTACAATGCAACGAGTTAGTCGGCGTTCATTCGAAAGCCATTTTGCCGTCTGCGCATCTGTTACCACACGAGATACAGTGAGAAAGAGACGTGGCTGTCGAGTGGGTCGCCATTTCATCAATTGACCACTTGCATCGTAAAAAATCCTTCTTTATCCTTTCACCAATGTTCTCAAAATTCATCCTTATCAAAACTCTACTCGCAAATGACGTCACGTTGTTGATGACGTCACATATTACGCAATTTCGCCATTCCATGAATCGCGTATTTGGGGAGGCGCTCTGGAGTGTACGACCTTAAAAAACCACTTTTTCTTCAAGCCTTGATTCTGAAAATTTGACACTTTCAATCGGACCTAACTTCCAGTTAGTGTGCAAAATGTCAAGGAAATCCGTCCAGTAGTTTTTGAGATATAAGCCGTGGAGTCGGGACAGACAGACAGACAGACAGACAGACAGACAGACAGACAGACAGACAGACAGACAGACAGACAGACACACAGATAAAGTCTGTAGGACCTCCAGTAAACCTGGAGGGATAAATCACTTTCTTTTCAAGCCTCGATTCTGAAAATTTGATACATTCAATCGGATCTAACTTCCAGTAAGTGTGCAAAATGCCAAGGAAATCCGTTCAGTAGTTTTTGAGAAATCAGCCGTTGAGAATCGACAGAGAGACATATACACACAATAAATTACGTCACGGTATTGATGACGTCACGCATTTTGCAATTTCGCCATTCCATGAATCAAGTATTTGGGGAGGCGCTGTCGAGTGTACGACCTTACAATACCACTTTCTCTTCAAGCCTCGATTCTGAAAAGTTGATACATTCAATCGGACCTAACTTCCAGTTCGAGTGCAAAATGTCAAGGAAATTCGTCCAGTAGTTTTTCAGAAATCAGCCGTGAAGTCGGGACAGACAGACAGACAGATAAAAACCGCGGGAGCTGAATCTCCAGGTTTTGGCATATATATTTGAAAAAATTTTAAATGTCGGGTTCGGACCCGCAACCTCTCGAGAAAAGAGGGGAAAAAAACACACACACACACACAAACACAAACAACCAGGTTGAGTTTGAACCCACACCCTCTCGAAAAAAGAGAGGAAAAAAAGTTTCAGCGCAGAATCAAATCTGGTCATGCATGACCAAGAGTCCAACGCTCTACCAGCTGAGCCATTAGAGAATTGATATGACAGAGTGTTTGTAAAGCATTTATAACGTTCTTTTCCGTGGCCACACCAGCAGCTAAATCTCAACCAGCTGAATAAAAGCAAAGGAGTCTGTGCGGGGGTGAGTCTCAGATCTGCATTTGAAATTGAACATTACTGCTCATTGCTCATGCAAGGCTGGGTAAGTGTTGTTGTTTATTTTAATCATTTATCTGTTACGCGTTTGATGGATTAACCTAAGCTTGCATTCCAAAATTGTAGAACCTACTGCTGAAGTGTTGTGTGTGGATCCAAAAAGCTTGCGCAACTGTCCTTTGCACTGACTGTCTTATGCACGGACTGTCCTTTGCACTGACCGTCCTTTGCATTAACTGTCCTTCACACTGACTGTTCTATGCACTGACAAGGAGATTGTCACGAAGGAGAGGAGGGGAAGTGCGCTTTCTACAGTGGGTAAAGATCTAGCAGTCCGCTCCAAGTTTTTGTCGCGCTCACCAGTGCTTCGGACACGCACCGGTCACTAGCTTACAGGCATGGCATAGAATGACCGCCTTGTAGCTGTCAGGTAGCTCTTGTCCTCTTCTGTGGAGATTTCTAAATGAGCATACCGAAACCACCCGACTCCTACTATCTTTCGGCACGGTGACGGTTACATCTAACGAACCAAATCTTTTACAGACAAATTCAGTAACGCTAGTTCGTCGAGATCAAAATAGGAGTCTCAACCTTCCAGCAATGGTAGAATCTTGCCTGTCGTGTAGATCCTGCGCAGATTTTTCGTCTCACTTACTCAGTCACTTCACAACGTAGCTGAGCAGACTTAACGGCGTCCATAGACGAATTCAAAGCCTCTCTCCGATTCACGATTGCAGCGCGACACTCGATAAAGATCGCAAATCATCTCACCTTGAGGACGTTTAAACCTGGAGGGATAAAGTCTGTAGGACCTCCAGTAAACCTGGAGGGATAAAAACCGCTGGCGCTGAACCTCCAGGTTTTGGCATTTAAAAAAAGAAGATCGGGTTCGAACCCGCAACCTCTCGAGAAAAGAGGGGGAAAAAACCCCCCCCCACACACACACACACACACAAACACAAAAAAACCCAGGTCGGATTCGAACCCACAACCTCTTGAAAAAAGAGAAGAACAGAAGTTTCAGCGCAGAATCGAACCTGGTCATGCATGACCAAGAGACAAACGCTCTACCAATCCTGTCATTGGAGATCTTGTGTACCTGAGTTTTTGTAAAGCATTTATAGCGTTCGCAGTGACAACTTACAAGTGACCGTGAAATAGGAAGGTGTGAGATGAGATTTTACCCTGGGAGTAAATAAAATAAGTTTATTTCAGACCATTTACCTTTGCTGAAACTACTGTGTTCTTTGGCTGATTTTAGCGAGATTTCCGACAGAGCGATCTCCCCGTTTTTGCGTGTCTCCCCCAGAGCGCTTGTGCGAGATGTGTTGTATAGACTATGCCACCTGCGTGAGGAATAAAGTTTAGTGTATGAATAGAAGAATGCAAGTGCGTGCAAGGGTTTTTATAGTATTTCTTTATAGCGATATGTATGTAAGAAACCGTTTGTTTCGTAATTTGTAAACATGAACACTAATTAGCCGAGTGCGTGGAAAAGCGAGTGTAAACACTCAAATTAAATCCCCACACTAAAGCTGGGAAAAAGGTCAAGGTGTCAGAAAACTATATCTCTCGTAAAAGATCTATGGATAGAGTCAAATGCTTTCCGAAAGTCTATGAAAGCCACGTACAGCTTCTTTTTCCTGCAGAGGTGATGTTCAATGATGGAATGAAGAGTAAATATATTGTCAATAGTGGAATACCCTTTACGGAAGCCACTTTGTTCCTCTTGTATGTGACCTTGATCCTCAGCCCACTCCTTTAAACGATTGGTGAGTATGCTCATGAATACTTTGCTCAGTGTGCTCGTTATGGCTATGCCTCTGTAGTTATCTGGGTCTTGAGTGTCACCAGTCTTGTGAATGGGAACTATGACTGACTTTGTCCACGACAGGGGAAATTTTCCTTTTGCGAAGATCAGGTTGAAAAGTTTATGCAAGTGGGGAGTTATCTTACTGATTCCTAACTTCAACATTTCTCCACAGATCCCATCCTGACCTGCTGCTTTTTCTTTCTTCAGTCTCTTTATTGATTCCTTTATTTCGTCTTCCGTTATTTCTCTATCTAGTTCATCTAATTGTGAGTTGTCAACAGGCTCTGGACACTCGAACAAATTAGACTCATCGCATGCGGTTAGAAATACTTTTTGGAAATGCTCATACCATGTATTGGTTGGTATATCATTGTATCTATTCTTGTGACCATTCATTTCTTTTATATGTTTCCAAAATAGGGTCGGGGTTCCAACACTGGACACAAGATTAGAAGTGAACCTGCTTCGAAAATCATTCTTCTTCTTACGGATGAGTTGTTTGTATTGTCTTCTCATTTCTAGGTAAGTATTTTTTACATCGTCTCGTAGGCTCTTGCAGTATCTATGTAACACCTTATACAACCTTTTTTTCAGGGCCCGGCAATCATTGTCGTACCATTGGGTTCGGTAAGTTAATACCTTTCTACTTCGGTACGCGTCCATCATAAATTCTGCAGGCTTGACGATGTTCTCTGTAAGGATGTCTGTGAACTCGTCAATGCCAATATTGGTCTCGAAGGACCCAAGTTCACCTAGCTGTGCCAAACCTGCATCTAGAGTCTGCAGATATTGCAGTGAAGTATGTTCATTCCATACTGGTCTTCGATGTCTGATGATCCATCCAGACTTGTCATCATCACAGTGTAGATCCTTTGATCGCATTGTAAACTCTACACACAAATGGGTTGACAACACATTTGGAGTTATACATAAACTCTCACAGTGGTCCTCTAAACATCTGGATGCAATCACGTAGTCCACTACACTATCACCGTGCACTGAAATGTTGGTATATTTCCCAATGCTGTCTCCCCGTGTACGACCGTTTAGTATCACCAGGTTAAATGCGGAGCATAACGAGAGCAAGGAGTTCCCAAACGAGTTTATGACGTTGTCCTGCGAGGCTCTGTTTTCAATGAACTGATTTGCGGTTACGTCATGTAGTTCACACTCTTCGCTTGCGTTCAGAGTGCCCGTCCTAGCGTTGAGGTCTCCACATAATATCACTGGGAGATCACCACATTTATCAAGCAATCCAAATAAACAGTTTTCTAGGAGCTCGATTCCATCAACAGTTTCCTTGTGGGCATAATACGGAGATCCATACGGTGGCACGTAAGTGCAGATAAGTATAACGTCGCTGTCTGTGCCAAATAGTCCACGATCAATCCTAAAAATTAAGGTATTGTCGAATTTCATATCAACAATGCTGAAGTGGTTGGCGATCTGTTTTCTCACCAGACATAGTACTCCCCCCGATCGCCTCCCTCGCTGCGATAGTTTCAGAGCCGGACTAAGGTAACACATGTACTGGTTGAAAAGCGTAAATTCACTGAGATACTCTATGTAAGTTTCTGTCAGACATATGAATGAGAATTGTTTCAGATAGTTGAGAAATTCGCATTCTTCAAGTTTTGAAAGGAACCCCTCGATATTTGACTCTATTCATAGACCAGCATTTTACAAAGTACTGAGTAACTGCAACTTACCTGCGAAGATGTTCAGGATGATACAGGGTATATACAGAACAGTGACCTACTGTGTAAAGGGATTTGAAGGGTGTACAGATTATTTCCCTAGCCACAGGGGACTGAAACAGGGTTGCAATCTGTCACCCCAACTGTTTTTGTATGTAGCAGCTGCTATCACGACTGAAGTAGTAGCTAAAGGGAAACATGGAATACAACTTCTACCAAATGGACCGGAACTGTACTTGCTGCTGTTCGCCGACGACGTGGCACTTATGTCGGACACTGCCATAGGTCTGCAAAACCAGATTGACATATTGATGTGCTCTGCTGCTATGTATGGTCTGACCATCAACGCAACTAAATCGAACGTGGTTGTCTTTCGTTTGGGCGGACCACTAGCTAGCCACGAAAAATGGTTCATTGGACAGCAACAAATCCAAACACACAAGGATTACAAATATCTTGGGGTCATGTTTACCACAAGGCTGTCGTCTAACACGCCACAAAATGATCTGTCAAAGAGAGCTAAAGCAGCAATAGTGCAAATTCATAAATCTATGCGAAGAGTGAGTTGTACATCTGTAAATATTTTCTTGAAACTATTTGATGCACAGGTACAACCAATCTTGATGTACGGGTCTGAAGTGTGGGGACTGGATAAATGTGACTGTATAGAGAAAGCTCATTTATTTGCACTGAAGAAATTACTTAATGTGCACCCGAAGACTCCCAATGCATTGGTGTACGGTGAACTGGGAAGATTTCCCTTGCACATCAACACAGCCATCCGTGCGTTGAAATATTGGCTTAGAATTCTAAGAATGCCACTACATCGATACCCTCGAATGGCGTACGATATGATGTTAAACAGGGCACAAAACTTCAATAACTGGGCCAGTAAAGTTAAAAGAATTCTGTCAAAAACTGGTTTCGACCACATTTGGGCAGAACAGTCAGTAACGAACGAAAGGTTGTTCTTATGTACATTTAAACAAAGACTGATAGAAGGCTTTGAACGAGAATGGTGTGAGAAAATGATCAGCAATCGATACAACATTTACCGAACTATAAAACCCGGCATATGCATGGAACCATATTTGCATTTCATAGACAGACAAATTTTCCGAGATGCCCTCACGAAATTTAGATTAGGGATTAGTGAAATAAATGCTCACAAGTACAGATATGCTGCAGATGTGGATCTTACGTGCCCGGTTTGCACTGAAGAGGAGGAGGATGATATTCACCTGTTACTTCAATGCCCTGTATATGAGGACCTAAGAAGTAGATATCTGAAACTTGATCAAGTTAGACGAAACGAGGATACCTTTGTCCGGTTGTTGAGCTCCACTGAAGAACAAATAATCAGAAAGGTTGCTTTGTACATCTTCTTAGCTCTGAAACGTCGTGATATAGCGACACGACACACCATTCCTGACTAGAAATTGTTACACTACCCCTTTGCAATGGGCTGGAGGCCTAGCAAATAAACTATTCGTTCGTTCGTTCGTTCGTTCGTAAAAGATCTAAACACAATTTTCTCCATGGAAAAGCACGTCCCTAACAAGCTGCTCATAATAAAGAAATAAACACCGGACGCATAATTATTATCTGCGCGCTGAGCAGCAGACGATACACAATGATAAACGCGAGAAGAACAGAAAAATCGAACTTCGTAATTTGTGATGCACAAGATTCCTTTCACTGTTGAACCCCAGGAGAAAATACTGTTGTTAAAAGTGTTGAATTTGTTAAAAACTGTGGTGACGAAGATAATGCAACGTGTGGAAAATGCGCGGTCTTAGTAAGGTATGGTCCTTGACTGAACTGCACTGAACTGAGGAAAACATAACTCTGTTTGACTCGATATCGAGTTGGTTGTTCTGTCAATTGACATCTCAGGGGGGGGGGGGGTTCCGAGTTTGCGACCTAAATAAATCACTTTCCTTTCCAGCCTCGATTCTAAAAATTTGCTACATTCAAGCGGACCTAACTTCCAGTAAGTGTGCAAAATGCCAAGGAAATCCGTTCAGTAGTTTTTGAGAAATCAGCCGTTGAGAATTCAGCCGTTGAGAATCGACAGAGAGACATGCACACACAATAAATTACGTCACGGTATTGATGACGTCACGCATTTCTCAATTTCGCCATTCCATGAATCAAGTATTTGAGGAGGCGCTGTCGAGTGTACGACCTTAAAAAAACACTTTCTTTTCAAGCCTTGATTCTGCAAATTTGATACATTCAATCGGACCTAACTTCCAGTTAGTGTGCAAAATGTCAAGGAAATCCGTCCAGTAGTTTTTGAGAAATCGGCCGTGAAGTCGGGACAGACAGACACACAGACAGACAGACAGATAAAGTCTGTAGGACCTCCAGTGAATCTGGAGGGATAAAGTCTGTAGGACGTCCAGTAAACCTGGAGGGATAAAAACCGCTGGCGCTGAACCTCCAGGTTTTGGCATATAGATTTAGATTTTTTTTTCTCAAAAGATCGGGTTTGAACCCGCAATCTCTCGAGAAAAGGGGGGGAAAACACACACACGCGCAAAAACACAAACAAAACCAGGTTGGGTTCGAACCCACAACCTCTTGAAAAAAGAGAGGAAAAAAGTTTCAGCGCAGAATCGAACCTGGTCATGCATTGCTCATTGCTCGAGCAAGGCTGGGTAAGTGTTTTTTTTTTTAAATAATCATTTATCTGTTACGCGTTTGATGGAGTAACCTAAGCTACTGTTGAATTGTTGTGTGTGGATCGAAAAAGTTTGCACAACTGTCCTTTGCACTGACTGTCCTATGCACGGACTGTCCTTTGCACTGACCGTTATTTGCATTAACTGTCCTTCACACTGACTGTTCTATGCACTGACAAGGAGATTGTCACGAAATAGAGGAGGGGAAGTGCGCTTTCTACAGTGGGTAAAGATCTAGCAGTCCGCTTCAAGTTTTTGTCGCGCTCACCAGTGCTTCGGACATGCACCGGTCATTCTGTGCACTGGTCAGTGTGATAGTGCATAGGACAGTCAGTGCATCAGACAGTCAGTGCATAGAACAGTCAGTGTGAAGGACAGTTAATGCAAAAGACAGTCCGTGCATAGGACAGTCAGTGCAAAGGACAGTTGCGCAAGCTTTTTGGCTCCACACACACTTCAAGAGTAGGTTCTACAATTTTGGAATGCGAGCTTAGGTTACTCCATCAAACACGTAACAGATAAATGATTTTTAAAAAACAACAACACTTTCCCAGCCTTGCACGAGCAATGAGGATGGTTGATCTTCTGCTTCACAGCGTCAAGGTGGAAACATAGTGGATGTGGTGCTTCATTTTTTCGCATTGATCTGAAGCACCGAGCTGTCACCTCCACCGTTTAATCCTCTTGCTCATAGATCTTAATTTTGTCTAAATAAAGTCGGTAGGACCTCCAGTAAACCTGGAGAGATAATCTTCTCGTATTATCGCTTTTTTGTGTCTGCTGGTAGACGTTCAACATACTAAGAAGCCACTGTTTTGTGAATGTAGGAAAAGATAAACTCTGTTTGACTCGATTAAGCTCTTACATCAATCGATTTTGAAGGGGGTGCTTTCGAGTTTACGACCAAAATAAATCACTTTTTTTTTCAAAACTCGATTCTGAGAATTTGACACATTCAATAGAACCTAACTTCCAGTAAGTGTGCAAAATATCAAGGAAATCCGTCCAACAGTTTTTGAGATATCAGAAGCTAAGTCGGGCCTGACAGGCAGAGATACACAATAAATGATGTCACGGTATTGATGACGTCACACATTTTGCAACTTCGCCATTCCATGAATCGAGTATTTAGGAAGGCGCTTCCGAGTTTACGACCTTAAAAAACCACTTTCTCTTCAAACCTCGATTCTGAAATTTTGATACATTCAATCGGACCTAACTTCCAGTGAGAGTGCAACATATCAAGGAAATCCGTCCAGTAGTTTTTGAGAAATCAGCCGTGAAGTCGGGACAGACAGACAGACAGACAGACAGACAGACAGACAGACAGACAGACAGACACACACACAGATAAAGTCTGTAGGACCTCCAGTAAACCTGGAGAGGTAAAGTCTGTAGGATCTCCAGTAAACCTGGAGGGATAAAGTGTGTAGGACCTCCAGTAAACCTGGAGGAATAACTATACACATAAAGAAAAATACATAAACATGCTCCGCAGAATGCACATCAGCACACAAACAAACAATAACTAATGCAAGTCCATACAAACAGAATTGAATAACATGCAAGACGGTACTTACAGCATGTATGTGGACACCGAAAATTAGCACATGAGTTGCAGTAAGCGTACAGGCATGGACTAGTCACCGAAGCCCAGTCCAAAGGGGGCGGTGGAGGGAGTATTATGTATATGAAACTGAGAAGAGGTGCGTTTTCAGGCCTAAGCGGAAAGAGTCAGGCGAGGTAGAGTGACGAAGGCTGACAGGGAGTTCCAGACGAGAGGAGCAGAAAAAGAAAAAGAGCGTTTGCCAAAAGATTTGGTGTTGACTCTTGGAGTCCAGAGGATAGAGGTGCCTGCCGAGGAGCGGAGTGTCCTGGCTGGTGTGTATGTCTGATAAATGTCTGTGAGGTATGCATGTCCTGTATGCATGAATGCACTAAAGGATAGGCATGCAATTTTATATTTGATGCGCGACTCGACCGGAAGCCAGTGCAGTGCTTGAAAGTGCTGGGAAATGTGATCAGACTTGCGGACTCTGAAGAAGAAATAGAGATAGTGAGATGGTGAAAGAGATAGAGATAGAGAGATAAAGATAGATGTAGAGAGAGATGGAGAGAGATAGAGAGAAAGAGAGAGATAGAGAGATATATAGATAGATAGAGAGAGAAAGAGAGAAAGAGAGAGAGTTAGAGAGAGATAGAGATATCTTATGCCTTCACCGTCTCTTTTGCGGTCGCCTTTCATTGTGGATAAGATTTCCCACAAAACGTCAAAAGCATGTGCGATCAGCTGATTGTACTATTAAAAACAACAGCTGGATAAGCAGCAAATCTGTCGTAAATATCTTGTGCCTGCATCGTCTCTTTTGCGCTCGCCCTTCATTGTGGATAAGATTTCCCACAAAACGTCAAAAGCATGTGCGATCAGCTGATTGTACTATTTAAAAAAACAGCTGGATAAGCAGCAAATCTGTCGTAAATATCTTATGCCTTTACCGTCTCTTTTGCGTGGGCTTCATGGCGGTCCTCTTACAAGTCATACGGGTATCCATCTGTGACATCATCTCTAAAAGGACAGATTCTGAAGATAATCGTGCATGAAATCTTGGGGAAAACGCGCCACAAAATACCTTCTGGACAGCAATAGTCGACGACAAAATGGATGATATTGTTTTATATTCATGACTGCAGAAGCTTTCGAAAAGGAAAAAACAAACAACTTTTCGGGGCATTTCAGAAAAGAAAAAGTGACCAGAATGCAAGGTGGAAGAGGATTGGGAGTTTCAAGGACCCGCGATGCCTGGCAGGAAGGGAAGTGACAATGTTCTAGCACCAGTTCTCAGCGAGGAAGACATTCCACAAAGAGTACAGAATGCGTATATTTGGAAAACAGGATACAGCTAAAAAAACACAAACCTATTTTATACTTTGCTGATATGGTGTTGGAAAAGCAATTACATACGTCTTTATTCCATGTCGTGTGCGATTCTGAAACCTATTTTGGAAACTTTCAGACTCTATTGCCAGTGAACGATGTTTTGTTTGCGAGGAGCAAGTGCCAGTATCTATTCCCAATTTCTGTCTGACATGTTGCATTCCTGACCTTGAGACTAGAAAAAAGGATGAGACTGGAATCTGTTGTGAAATCTACTCCAATCTGCAAAGAGAGGGGACTGCAAGAGGGCTATAATGCACTGTCTGCATCATCTATAGGTAGTGTGTCCAAGTCGAGAAACTGTGACAACCTTCTATCTCTAATAACCAAAGTAGAGAATGAGATGACGTGAAAGACGAAATTCATGATGAAGACTTGGTTTGTCCAGTAGAAAAACAAACGCTCACAATGACGCAAAAATCGTATACTTTAGTGGAATGCAAAGCTGTTAACGTGCCAGTCCATCAGATTCCTGAATGTTTATTTGTCTAAATTTGCTGTGTGAATTCAGCTGAGTACCCTTTCGTAAACAGGAAGAATGTGTAGGGCTAAAGTAGGAAATCCCTGTGGGACTGTTACGTGGACGCAATTTCGCTGTGAAACTTGGATGCGTTCGCCATAGAAAGTCACTGTCAAGACTGTAAGGATGGAGAGATGAACGGATATATGAAGCTTCACAACATATCAGACTTTGTAGCCTATGGCAAGCCATGGGCAATGCCAATCACTAATGCTGGCTGGAGTATTGGCAAGCCAGGACTCCATTCGCAAGTTACAAATCGCTTAAGGAGAAGCAGGTGAATGTATTTACCCCAACCTACAAAAAAGCGTTGTAATTGTAAACAAATCAGCTGGTTGCAAAAAAAGCGATTTTTTAATCCCTTTGGAAAAGCGTCTAATCTGGTTCACTGACAAACCACAAAATGTGGCTAATGTTGAGAAACAGTCTTTCAGTTTTTTCTTACACACACACACACACACACACACACACACACTCACACAAACACACACACGCACATACACACACACAAACACACACACACACACACACACAAACACACACACACACGCGCGCGCGCGCGCGCGCAGATAAGCAGGCACGTAGATAGACAGATGGATTCAGAGGTAGATTTTGCGCATACCATAAAAAAATTATGAAAATGTATACACGAAATGGCATTCACAAACAGCATCACACTACACAATCCTCCTTCCGCACTGAGGGATGGCGTCACAGGAAGGCATTGCAAGAGACTGCAGTCGTAGTCTGACCTTTCAGAGACCTTCACTGCTGCTGAGCTTCCTCAGCGACATGCACGCCGTGGCTTTGGTCTTTCCATGGAAGAAATGGTGGGTTAGTTTCAAACCAAAGTCAACAAGGCATACATCATCTTCTCATGCTATTATAGCGTGTCTTATCCTCAGCCTCCGCAGTGAAAATACATCAGTCGCTTCACAACAGCTTTAGTACACGGTAATGAATTAATTTCACATCTGGCAAGTTCGGGAGGCGCCAGTCGACTATGCAGACTGACAACCACGAATGCACAAGAACTACACAGCGGGAAAGAGCATTCTCCGAGAGAGAGAGACACACCAAGAGGACATATGCATAGCGTCTGTCTCCAGTGTTTGACAAATGTGGTCGGACGAAATGTTCTGGAGTGCGATGGCACGGAGTGATTCCTCCCAGCACTCAGTGTGGAAGGAAAAGCGGGAAGACGGAGCAAAAAGCAACGGTAGAAAGCGCCAGATTCTTGCAAAACAGGTTTCTCAGGATACTGATAGCAAGAATAAGAGATTCACTCTCAGTGCTTCGATGGTTTTATTTTACTAATCACCTGCTATAAATCACTGAGCGTTTTACAGCTATTTACAGAATTTCGAATGTTTTCTGAACCAATGGAATGATTTTACGAAGCAATAGTGTCCGGCATCCGGTAGGAAATATAAATATTTTCCTTCCCGCAACGCACAATAAATTCTCTTTCCTTGCAGAAGATTAATGTTTTTATGATACTTTATTTTGCAAGATCTTGTGGTGATTGTGAGGGCATTGCGCCTGAAATGATGGGGACGACGACGAGGACACGGAATAGGAATAGGAGGAGGAGGAGGAGGAGGAGGAGGAGGAGGAGGAGGAGGGAGGAGGGAGAAGGAGGAGGAGGGAGGAGGAGGAGGGAGGAGAAGGAGGAGGAGGAGGAGGAGGAGGAGGAGGAGCAGGAGGAGCAGGAGGAGCAGGAGGAGGAGGAGAAAACAAGGGAGGAGGAGGAGGAGGAGGAGGAGGAGGAGGAGGAGGTGGAGGAGGAGGAGGAGGAGGAGGAGGAGGAGGAGGAGAAGGAGGAGGAGGAGGAGGAGGAGGAGGAGGAGGAGGAGGAGGAGGAGGAGGAGGAGGAGGGAGGAGGAGGACGAGGGAGGAGGACGAGGGGGGAGGACGAGGGAGGAGGACGAGGGAGGAGGACGAGGAGGAGGACGAGGGAGGAGGACGAGGGAGGAGGACGAGGGAGGAGGACGAGGGAGGAGGACGAGGGAGGAGGACGAGGGAGGAGGAGGAGGAGGACGAGGACGAGGGAGGAGGGAGGAGGGAGGAGGAGAAGGGAGGAGGAGAAGGAGGAGGACGACGAGGGATAAGGAGGAAGAGGGAGGAGGAGGAGGGAGGAGGACGAGGGAGGAGGAGGACGAGGGAGGAGGAGGACGAGGGGAGGAGGACGAGGGAGGAGGACGAGGGAGGAGGACGAGGGAGGAGGAGGACGAGGGAGGAGGAGGAGGGAGGAGGAGGAGGGAGGAGGAGGAGGAGGGAGGAGGAGGAGGGAGGAGGAGGAGGAGGAGGGAGTAGGAGGAGGAGGAGGGAGTAGGAGGAGGAGGAGGGAGGAGGAGGAGGAGGAGGAGGTAGGAGGAGGAGGGAGGAGGAGGAGGAGGAGGAGGAGGAGGAGGAGGAGGAGGAGGAGGAGGAGGAGGAGGAGGAGGAGGAAGAGGAGGAAGAGGAGGAGGAGGAGGAGGAGGAGGAGGAGGAGGAGGAAGAGGAGGAGGAGGAGGAGGAGGAGGAGGAGGAGGAGGAGGAGGAGGAGGAGGAGGAGGAGGAGGAGGAGGAGGAAAAAGAGGAGGAAGAAGAGGAGGAAGAGGAAGAGAAAGAGAAAGAGGAAGAGGAACACGAGGAAAAAGAAGAATTTACTAGAACATTAACTGGTACTCTTTACCATCACATCGAGATCTTGTGTCCCATGTTGACGTTTCACTTGTGCGAAATTGCTCAAGCACAAAGGGGGTTGTGCCAAACACCTACAAAGAGGCATATATGCAAAACGCAATTAACCTCCATTGCAAATTCTAGGTCATCCCACGGGGAGACATGTCAATGGAATCGCCAATGTTTACTTCCGACCATCAACAACTAAACACGGACTCACTGTGTGAGGAGAGGCTTCACTAACAGCAGTAGCCAAGATATGGCGACGGTACTACTACTGAATTCACACTGCATTGGAAGCCAGAATCATACTCTGAAAGACGAGGTCAAATCAATCGACGCCATGATAACTCCAGAGATACAAATACAAATGAGTGAACATGTGGGGACTATCAAAAGTACAGCAAAAGGGATTTTTCCATGAAGTGAAGTTGACATTTTCCAGTTTACATCTCTGTATAATTTCTCTAGTCATTGAAGGTCCCTCACCAAATTACCAGGAAGCTTGCAGATGCATGACATTTGTACTCTAAAACGGATAATGGACGTCTTGAACAGTTTGTGTGTGACTCAGATCGAGTATATCCGCCGCTGGAGGAAATATACTGATTGCTTTAGTTCCATACCGCAAAGCAGTATGATTTCTGAGTGCCTCTCCATTCATGGAGGTCTGAATAAAGAAGGGAAAGGACGTGACATCTGTATCGAACACAATTTCTGAGCCTGCCCAAGGACGCAACTGAAATGATTGCAAAGACAACACTGTTTATCAACATTACTGGCAAATGTCAGTTCCCCCCTACAGATCTCTTGGGTAATTTTCTACCACATTGAAACGTGACTCCATTGAACTAATGTTGTTCATAAGCGTACTTTGTATGACCTGTGCATGGAGTAATACTATTTCTCTCGAGGCCACAGCGCCAAGCTGCAGATGAGTGATCTACTTTTATCCTAGAGTCAAGTAGTTTCGTTCTTACATAAGTCGTTTTAACCCATGGGCAGAGAGAGGCTATAGGTTTTCTAAATGTATATTTCCCACAAATACAGTTTTAAGATTTGTGTGTTGCTCTAGTATTGGATCTCCTGACTGTAAGACAACTACGCTGCAAGACTCTCACGATAATACAAGACTTGACTTTCAACATAAGGCCGGAAAGTTTTGACTGCCAACAAAACCTATACCAATGCAAATCTATTCTGCCTGCCTGCCGATCTGTCTGTGTGTGTGTGTGTGTTTATCTGTGTGTGTGTGTGTGTGTGTGTGTGTGTGTGTGTGTGTGTGTGTGTGTGTGTGTGTGTGTCTGTGTGTCTGTGTGTCTGTCTGTCTGTCTGTCTGTCTGTCTGTCTGTCTGTCTGTCTGTCTGTCTGTCTGTCTGTCTGTCTGTCTGTCTGTCTGTCTCCAAATCCCACCAACCCACCCACCCACCCTCTCTCTCTCTCTCTCTCTCTCTCTCTCTCTCTCTCTCACACACACACACACACACACACACACACACACACACACACACACACACACACACACGCACACACACACACACACACACACTCGAAATTCAACAGATTCTTGTGCCAGCATAACTAAGAATGATATTATCATGAAAGAAGTGAGTAGGGAATGTCTCGTGTGCCTGCGCATATTTCAGGGCAGCAAGAATTTTGGCCTCCGTTTGCAACCACGATGCTTAGTAGAATAAGGACACAGAGAAAACAACATATCCGCTAGTTGCCAATGCGAGTAAACGCCATTCGACATCTTTACACGAGGAAAAGTGTAGTTGTGCTTTGATGCACTGAACAACATACCCCTAGTTAAGCGAGAGGCGAGATTTGCAATAGTGCTCCTTCTGCACTTCAAAACCCGCGCAAGCGCACTGAGGTGTGTGGGCTGAGGGGAGTGGCCAGCACGTAATCAATCGGCATCGAAGAGATCTACACATGTCGCCCAGCCGGCCCCCGTTAGCGCCGCCCCTCGCCTCCATCAGGCAGCCCGATAAAAGCGCAGTCGCCACCAGCCCAAGCCACTTGCTCCGCGTTTGTCGACGTTGCTGCCGCCTCCTGGCGTCGTGTCCCTGCTCCACTCTACGTCATCAAACGTCGCCGTGACCTTGCCTGTCGTTGGAACACCCGTGGAAAAAAGACACAAGAAATTTGAAGGTGAGTTAGCATTTCATTTTCCAGACGACATTTGTTCATTTTCACCCTCTCTCTCTCTCTCTCTCTCTCTCTCTCTCTCTCTCTCTCACACACACACACACACACACACACACACACACACACACACACACACACACACACACACACACACACACACACACACACACACACACAGACGGACCTCTGAATGCGCAGACAGGCAGCCGGGAAATATTTATGTACGAAAACATTGTTTTTTTAAACTCGGCAACAAAATCGATGTACTTTTTGTCCCCTCAGTTCTTAAGGATGTAAGAGATTACCTCGAATCTGCTGCATTTATCCGCCTACTGGCGAAAGTGTCGTTAAAGTAGATCTAGGACTATTTCGCACAAAACTCATAGTTTACTCTTGTTGAAGCAATAAAAAAGCGTTTAATCGATAAAATAAAATGTTAGTGTGGAAATGGAAACAAGTTTTGACATCTGAATGATTTCTGTAAAAAATGGAGAAAAAATAGTATCAGAACGAACTATTCTTGGCGCATTGCTCTAATGCGAAAGGTCAAGCCTATTACTCCTTCATTGCGAACTCTGCCAGAGTCACTACTGACTCGGGTTCACAGAATGGTATTAGCCACGACATTGCTCGAAGTAACAAGTTCTATAGGTCTTGGGGACGACCTCTTACACAAGGCATTCATTAAATACAGCTTTGGGCGATGCTATTGTTGTTGTTGTTGTTGTTGTTGATGATGTTGATGATGATGGTGATGATGATGATGATGATGATGATGATGATGATGATGATGATGATGATGATGATGTCGTTGTTGTTATTGTCGTCGCTTTTGTGGTTGTTAATGATAATGATGCTTTTGTTGTTTTTGTTGTTGTTGATGATGATTATTGATGATGATGAGGAGGAGGAGAAGGAGAAAGGAGAAGGAGGAGGAGAAGGAGGGAGATGGGAGGAGGAGGAAGAGGAGGTAGGAGGAGAAGGAGGGGTAGGAAGGAGGAGAAGGAGGAGAAGGAGGAGGGAGGAGGAGGTAGGAGGGGGTAGGGAGGTGGAGGAGGAGGGGGTAAGGAATAGAAGGAGGAGGGGGTGAGGAGGAAGAGGAGCAGAAGCAGGAGCATCGGGAGCAGGAACAGCAGCACGAGGAGGTGAAGCAGCAGCAGCAGCTAGAGAAACAGCAGCAGCAGGAGGAGGAATAGCAATAATAGTGGTAGGAGGAGGAGCAGCAAAAGCAGGAAGAGGAAAAGCAGCGGCAGGATGAAAATGAGGCTGAGCACCAAAAGGAGAAGCAGGAGGGTTGCAATGTGAGTTGATATGCGCCAAGCGGCTCTCTCACCCTCTTTTGTCTTACAGGTTTCCCCGGGGTCTGAAGGCGAGTACCTTGTGTCATGGACGCCAGCTTCTACGCGTTCGTGGCCATTATGGTCATGTGCGGTCTGGACTGCTGCTTCTCTAACACGGGTACGTAGCAGCTAGGGGCAAGGTCCACCTGCAGTTCTGAATAGAGATTTTACTGCCAATCACGCGTGCCCAAACTTAATTTTCGTGGCAACTCACCTCCAATCCCCACTCCCCACTCCCTCTTATCCCTAAGCATCCACGTATACTTTCACACACACACACACACACACACACACGTACACGCATACAGATACACACGCACGCGCGCAAACAAACACAATCACGCACACACACATATACACACACATACATAAACATAAAATCACACAAATAAAAAAACACAAACACACACACAAACACACACACACACACACACACACACACTAACACAAACACAAACACACACACACACGCACACATGCAGACACAGGAACAAACGAACGAATGCACATGCATCAAGTCCCTCGTAAGGTTATCGTATGAACTTCCTACGGCTTAACGACGGCCTGGAGGATGGATTCGTCTCTGAGGCTCCACCGTCCGCGCTCACCTTGACCAACAGGAACGCCCTGCATTCGCATGGATGGAGGGAAACGATGCAAGTTGAGTTCTCAGTCCTAGGATTTGGTGAAGTGAAAGAATAGCAGGAAAAAGGTCGAGTTCTGAACGAGTCAATCAACTTGAAAAGAGCGCTTGCCGCTGCACAAGACAGAGCTTCACAACAGAATGTTTCATGACACAGCCACTCATGGTCGTCGGCACTTTGAGCGTTGAGTCAGAGTCACTGAATCACTCCTAGATGGACAGAAATAGGTGGGTAGGATGATGACACGTATCTATAATCCAAAGCTGGAAAGAAGAGACGTTTGCCGCGTCAACCTGAGACACATTGACATGGTATTTACAGGGCGCAGACTGGTTTTTCCATACCACCACCTCTGTCATCGTCCCCAAAGTCGCCTTTTCCTCCGCTTCTTCAGTCACATCCTGACAAGCGGCGCGCTCATCTTTCTATGAGCGAGGCGCAGAATCCCTCGTGTGAAGGACAGAGACTTACTATATATTACCAAAGTACAGGGACACGCCGTTGCCTCATTTTCCTTCCAGAGCATAATTCGTTCTTGAATCATCTCACGAGTCTAGAACAAAACTTTTCTCAGTCATTTCTTTTTCAAACCTGGCATTGTACGTGTGTTTTCATGACAAATACGACGCATTCGGTGTGCTTCTGCAGAAGCCCTTCCTCAAACCGCGGGAAACGTCAACAACATGCAGGAGCGGATATTTTTTCATCTCTTTTTATATCGTGGTCCGCTTGGCGACCCCTTCCAAATTTCACAGCAAGCACACCCTGAATCAATCTCCACTGTCGACCTGTTCTCTCTAGGTTGCCCCATAGGAGTTCAGAGTTTGAGAAGTCTGTGCATTTTCTAAAAGATGAACGAGACTGCTGAAATAAGTCCCAGAAATATCCACATGTTTGTTCGAGTTCTTCCATCGGTCTTTCTATAGAAAACGCAACGTCACGCCACTGCCGACTGAAGAGTAAACCGGAAATTCAATTACGTGAAACTGTTTTTCAGAGCCCCGACGTCCAGAGGCAATTAATATGTGGCTCCGTGCGTGAAGTCCCTCTCTTGTAAGAAATAGTTACAGTACGATGCCATTGATCGTTTTCTAAGTATTTGTATTCTTCGGTAGACCGCACGTCACACAAACACTGACCCCAAGCAGGTCTGTCTACAGAAGTTGAAACTTCGCCTCGCAACGGTGCCGCCAAAACTTGACTGGAACGGAAATATTAGATTGTCGTTTTGCATACAAGTACTCCCTTTTTGGCAAATTGTATGTATACTATCACTGAAAAAGGTAGAGTTTCTCGAATGTGTATTAAATGAAACGCTGTCTTACGACATGCAAAACACATACAGCTGCAAGACAGTTCCGACTGTCATTGCCAGTGTAAACACCAGCTCAGTGACGGGGTGGTTGAAGCGTTTGCCCTGCAGTCGCTTGCGGCTGGTGGGTGCGGTGTGCGAGGCTGCGCAGACCCCAGAGCAGCATCCTTGGGTACGGTGCTTCACCGACATTGCCTCTCCTAGCGAGAGTAAAAACCAGTCACTGGGCGCTGCAGAGTGGTGACCGGGGATTGTAATTACATCAAAATAAATTTAGAAAACAGACATAGATAAACATTATCATTATCATCAGTATTATCATTATTATTATTGTCATTGCTATTATAATATTTTTATTGTTGCTGTCGTTATCATCATCATTATCATCATCAGCAGCAGCAGCAGCAGCAGCATAATCATCATAATCATCATCATTATCATCCTCCTCCTCCTCATCATCATCATCATTATCATTTTTATTATTATATAATATTTTTGTTGTTTTTATTATCATAATTGATGTTGTTATTGTTATTGTTGTTATTATTATTATCATCATTGACATCTTCATAATTATTCAGTAATTGTAAACGAAAAATTTGTGGAGCAGGAGACGTAGCCAATACTCCAATGCACCGGGCCTGAATGGTTGCTCGTGTCGGAGCAACAGAGGGAGTCCCTTTTTCGACCAAAGGGCAGGATGACAAACACATAATGCCAGGTATCGTCCATTGTCGCACATGTGGCGTACCTACAGGTATCTTTGACTGGCGTCCTTTCCGTCTTCCAGGTGAACTGCTGGACAAGCCCGAGATTCGACCAGCGGTCACACCGTTCAACGCTGGATGGCTGGAAGAACCTACCGAATACTTCGACCTAGCATATCTGCCAAGGCGGCGTCCGAATGCAGGAAAATGGAGGAGATACAGGAAGGGCACTAGGGCGAACCGTCCTAGACTTCCATGGCCTGAATGGGGATATCGGGGTGTGGCGTACAGTGAGCCGAAATATATATTTGACCCTAAATATCAGATGTTGGGTGTTGGCAAATAACTCATTCCAATCCTGTCCCCGGTCCCATGGGTAGACCCCACAAGGGCTGATAGGAGAGTGGGGCGTGGGGAGAAGGGATTGTTGTCTCTATAGGACTCAGTCTCTCGGCGATACCCAACACAACGGCATCAGAGTACGTGACCCGTGCCCTTGAGTGTTTAGAAAGTAACATTTCTTAATTAACTTTGAAATAGTCGGTCATTGCTTTTTTAAATCTTCAGGCATGTTGAAGTACCTAGTAGTCATAACAATGTCAGGTTGTCAAACGGGATTTTCACGAATGCGTGCGGCAGCCTCCTCTTTGTTTATGGACAATGTAATGCGACACTGATGAGAATAAAGAAATGCCAACCTCAGACGTGTGATGAGTTTGACTCGGTCTGACAGCTGCGTCTGCATCTTCCTTTTTCTCCCTCAGTAGAGCTGATGAATGTCATGGATTTAAATATCAACAGGGTTCTCCATGCGAAAGCTGCCCTTATCAGCAGCAACCCATTTTCGCAGACCTTTTGGGGCCGGCTCCAATGGCTCGACTAAAGGTAGCCCGAAGCGGTGTGCATTCCGCCAGAGAGCGTCAGGTGCGGATATACCTTATCCCCATTGTATGGCAGCGTGATGTCAGTCGCCACACCTGACCCATCCCACCCTGTCTGGCGCGACCACCCCTCAAAAGAAATCTTGAAATGTCTTGGACGTTCCTGCCTCAACACTCGGCAGATGTGTTCTGTGTCAGACCGGTGCAGTCTCTCGTTAGTGAGGATGTGTTCCAAGTGTCGACAAACTTGTACGAGGTTCTACGTGCGAGTCGCGTAAAGGAACCCAAAGGAAGGTGTTGCTTTTGACGTGTACACCTTTGAAGCGTTATCACCGATGTAAATCTGATTGTTGTTGTGTTTGGTGAGCGAGGTAAATCATGAGAGAGAAGGACAAGTTTCGCACCAGCAGCCCAAATATCTCTTCTGATCATCAATACAGCAAAAAGGTAAAAGTGAAAAAGGTGGTTTAATATAGCGACTCATCACCAATGTCTGGGTTTCAAACCAATGTACACCTTACCCCTCTGCTCACTGGGCCGCTTGATCAACAACAACAACAACAACAACAAAACTGCTGGTCATGATGATGATGATGATGATAACTATAACGATAACAATAATGAAATGATGATGATGATGAGGTTGATGTCTCAAAAAAAAGAAAAATAAAAGAAAAAACAAGATGACTTTCTGTATTTTTACTTCGTCATTGAATATTTTGATGGCTTTAGGCAACTTCTTCAGCAAATACTAAAATAGCGCTGAACCTCCATGTTTTGGTATTTAAAATAAAGAAAACAAAAAGAAGAAGATCGGGTTTGAACCCGCAACCTCTCGAGAAAAGAGGGGGAAAACACGCACACAAAAAGCGACAAAAAAACAGGTCGCGTTCGAACCTGGTCACACATGACCAAGAGTCCAACGCTCTACCAGATGAGCCATTGGAGAACTGATATGACTGAGTGTAAAGCATTTATAACGTTCTTTTCCGTAAACCCCCTTGGTTCGTATTTTGCACTGTAAATTGTAGAAAAACGGATGATAGTTCATAAAATTTGAGCGTTCTTGTACATTTTAGGGTACTCAAGGTCTATTTCTGACAAGTTTAATATCTATTCACTGCCATTAGACCACGCATTTTGCCATTCCGTCAACTGATATTTGAGGGGTGGGGAGGTTTCGTATTTACGACCTAAAAAAATCACTTTTCTTTCAAACCTCGACTCTGAAAATTTGAAACATTCAATCGGATCTAACTTCCAGTAAGTGTGCAAAATGTCAAAAAAATTCGTCCAGAAGTTGTTGAGATATCAGCCGTTAAGTCGGGACTTGCAGACAGACATACAGATAAAAACCGCTGGCGCTGAACCTCCAGGTTTTGGAGAATAAAAAAAGAAGATCGGGTTCGAACCCGCAGCCTCAGAGAAAAGAGGAGGAAAAAACGCACACACACACAAACACAAAAAACCAGGTGGGTTCGAACCCACAACCCCTCGAAAAAAAGTTTCAGTGCAGAATCGAACCTGGTCATGCATGACCAAGAGCCTAATGCTCTACCAACTGTGCCATTGTAAACTTGTAGGTATGTGAAGCATTTATAACGACCTTGTCATAAACCCTCGTGGTTCGTATTTTGCACTGTAAATTGTAGAAAAATGGATGATAGCATGAACTGTTTGGTATTTCATACGGATCTAACCCATCAACGTCAATATTCTTTTCGTAGTATCGCATTTTGGCGCCTGCTGGTAGAGGTTCAACATATATCGAAGCGTTTTGCTGAAGTAGGAAAGATAACTCGGTTTGACGATGTCATTACGCTGAAATGGTCGTTGTCCCCAACATTTCCGGGTCAGGGATTGATTAAATCATCATATTTTTGTGACACTGAGACCAGACCATCAAAACAATTAGCACTAGGCCTTGAATCAAATCGTCGTACGAGATCTTACGTTGACTGCAAATGTACAACAGTACCGCGTGATTGTGTCGACATTTAGTTAGTTCGCTGGGCCCTATTCACAACGGCGATTTATCTTTTTAACACTCGATTTATCCCCTATCCCCGTGTTACCTTGATCGGTTAGATAAGGTACGCTCGTCAGAGGATCCTAGGTTGCGCTTTGCTATATATACTGCTTTCTTTGTCGTCTCTTCGATTCTCTTAGATCGTAGATGACGTCATGAGATTACGTCAAAGCGGAACAGGCAGTTGGAATCGTCTGAGTTTAGAGACAAGGGTACTGAATTAGGCAGTACAGTACTCGCCGCTTATTAAAAACACATTGGGACCGAACAAAAGTGTTTTTAATAAGCGGCGTTTTTATTAACCGTTTGCTTGTTGAACATGTCCATCAGTAACGATCACCGGACCTTACCAACTGTATTTAAAAAACGGCTGTTTTTATTAACCGCGTGTTTTATAAGCGGCGACTACTGTATTGCCTTTCTTACTTACATTCAGCCCTTGAGGCAAAATATTCAAATGTGGTAAGAGAGAGAGAGAGAGAGAGAGAGAGAGAGAGAGGGAGAGAGACAGAGAGAGACAGAGACAGAGACAGAGAAAGAGAGACACAGAGAGAGACAGAGACAGAGAGAGACAGAGAGAGAGACAGAGAGAGACAGAGAGAGAGAGACAGAGAGAGAGACAGAGAGAGAGAAAGAGAGAGAGTGAGAGAGGGGGGGGGAGGGGAGCTGGGAAAAGGGGAGGAAGGGAAGAGAGAATGAGAGTAAGAGGGTGGGTGGGAGAGAGAGAAAGAGAGAGAGAGAGACAGATAAAGAGAGAGACAGAGACAGAGAGAGAGAGACAGAGAGAGAGACAGAGAGAGAGAGAGTGAGAGTAGCCATAAGTACTGATCAAAAGATCAGATCAAGGCCTTGCGGCCTAAGACATCTGAGGACATATCTATCTAAATCATTCTCTGTCCTCGCAAATGACGTCACGAATTCTATTCTATTCTATTCTATTCACCCTGCTTCAAAAATCTCCTCGCAAATGACGTCACGTTTATTCGGCGTCAAATGATGACGTCACAGATTTTGCAAAATGGAGTCTGTTGAATTGTTTTCATTGAAACACCAAAATGTAAAAAAAGTCACTTTCTTTTCAAACCTCGATTCTGAAAATTTGATAACATTGAATCGGACCTAACTTCCAGTCAGTGTGCAAAATCTCAAGGAAATCCGTCCAGTAGTTTTTGAGATATAGGCCGTGGAGACGGGACAGACAGACACACACACACACACACACACACACACACACACAGACAGATAAAGTCTGTAGGACCTCCAGTAAACCTGGAGGGATAAAATTACGTCATGTTATTCGCCGTCAAATGATCACGTCACACATTTTGCATTTCGCCATTCCGTCAATTGACATTTTAGGTTGGTGTTTTCGAGTTTACGACCTAACAAATTCGCTTTCTTTTCCAACTGCGATTCTGTAAATTTGATACATTCAATCGGACCTAACTTCCAGTACGTGTGCAAAATATCAAGGAAATCCGCCCAGTAGTTTTTGAGATATCAACCGTTAAGTCGGGACAGACAGACAGACACATACACAGACAGATACAAACCGCTGGCGCTGAACCTCCAGGTTTTGGCATTTAAAAAATAAAAATAAAAAAAGATCAGGTTTGAACCCGCAACCTCTTGACAAAAGAGGGGGAAAACACACACACACACACACACACACACACACACACACACACACACACACACACACACAAACACAAAAAACCAGGTCGGGTTCGAACCCACAACCTCTCGAAAAAAGGAGAGAAAAAAAGTTTCAGCGCAGAATCGAACCTGGTCACACATGACCAAGAGTCCAACGCTCTACCAGATGTGCCATTGTAGAACTGATATGATTGAGTGTTTGTAAAGTATTTATAAAGTTCTTTTCCGTAAACAGCCTTGGTTCGTATTTTGCACTGTAAATTGTAGAAAAATAAATGATAGTTCATGAAATTTGAGCAGTCTTGTACATTTTAGGATACTCAAGATCTATTTCTGCCAAGTTTAATATCGATTCTCTGCCATTTGGCCACACATTTCGCCGTTCCTTTAACTGACATTTGAGGGGGGGGGGGGGGGTTCATGTTTACGACCTAAATAAATCACTTTTTTTTTCAAACCTCGATACTGAAAATTTGATACATTCAATCGAACCTAACTTCCAGTAAGTGTGCAAAATGTCAAGGAAATCCGTCCACTAGTTGTTGAGATATCAGCTATTAAGTCGGGACTGACAGACAGACACAAAGATAAAAACCGCTGGCGCTGGACCTCCAGGTTTTGGCATTTTAAAAAAAAAGAAGAAAAAAAAGATCAGGTTCGAACCCGCAACCTCTTGACAAAAGAGGGGGAAAAAACACACACACACACACACACACACACACACACAAAAACACAAAAAACCAGAGGGATAAAAAATCCTTCTTGCCCCTTCACCAATTTCCAATCTCCTTGAAATTACGTCACGTTATTCGGCGTCAAATGATCACGTCAAACATGGCAAAACGTCCCTTGAGTCGGGACAGAGTTCCGTCCCTTGCCTTCTTTGCAGCACCAAAACGTACAAAAAGTCACATTTTTTCTAAACCTCGATTCTGAAAATTTGATACTTTCAATTGGACCTAACTTCCAGTAAGTGTGCAAAATGTCAAGGAAATCCATCCAGTAGTTTTTGAGATATCAGCCGTTAAGTCGGGACTGACAGACACACAGACACATACACGCACACACACACACACACACACACAAACACACACACACACACACACACACACACACACACACACACACACACACACACACACACACACACACACACACACACAGACAAATAAAGCTGTGAGGACCTCCAGTAAACCTAGAGGGATAAAACACGGTATGTGTGCAGACCGGAAATCGACAAAATTTGAGAGGATGGCATTCTTAAACTCTTCGGTATGTTGTATGTACCTGTGTGTATGTGCATGTGTGCGCGCGCGCTCTTACGTGTGTGTGTGTGTGTGTGTTTATGTGTGTGTGGGTGTGTAAATATGTGTGACTAGGAGGCGGACCGTCGGTAGCAACATGCTGTGTGAAATGTAAGACTGATACAAAACAAAACATCTGTAATGTTTTTGTTACACTGCTCCTATCGAGAGCATAACTTTCAGTTGGTATATTCGGTTTTTTCTTAATTCGATTATCACCAGAAAAAGCGTTTATACATTTGTGCACAAACTGTCCATCATATTCCAAATGTGAATCATTCATATGCTTCACTGTAAGGTGCATGTCATTTCAGTACAATAACTGTACAATCATTGGATCGTCATCACCAGCATCATAATCAACATCACCCTTTTTGTTATCCTCCTACTCCTTCTTTTCCTCTTTGATGTTGTCCATTGTTATAGAGATCCTTGTTGACTGCTTCTTCAAAGAGTATGGATTACACTGTGAAACATTATAAATACCGCAATTGTTGGCGTATGTGCAAACTAAAATTTCTCCAGCATTGCACAAGACTGCACGACGGTTTGCTTTCTGACGAACGAGTTCACTGTTTTATCCATGCACATGTATGTGATAAACTACATAAAAACCGCTGGCGCTGAACCTCCAGGTTTTGGTATTAAAAAACAACAACAACCAAAACAAACAGATCGGGTTCGAACCTCCACCTCTCGGGAAAAGAGGAGAAAAAAGTAAGGTTCGAATCCGCAACCTCTCACGTGTGCAACAATGGGTGGAGTGGCTCTCTCTCTCTCTCTCTTTCGAATACCAAACACACATTTAAAATAAGAAGCTTCTGTGCGGATTTGAACCCATACGAGCATCCCCTACAACCAAGCATGTCCCAGCAACAAAAATATTCGACACGCTATCGAGTGAGCTAATCCATAAAGCTGTGAGAACCTTCAGTAAACCTGAAGGGATAAAAACCGCTGGCGCTGAACCTCCAGGTTTTGGCATTTAAAATAAAGAAAACAAAAAGAAGAAGATCGGGTTTGAACCCGCAACCTCTCAAGAAAAGAGAGGGGAAAACACACACACAAAAAACGGCAAAAAACCCGGTCGCGTTCGAACCCACAACCTATCGAAAAAAGAGAGAGAAAAAAAGTTTCAGCGCAGAATCGAACCTGGTCACGCATGACCAAGAGTCCAACGCTCTACCAAATTTGCCAGTGGAGAGCTGGTATGACTGAGTGTTTGTAAAGCATTTATAACGTTTTTTTCCGTAAACCGCCTTGGATCGTATTTTGCACTGTAAATTGTAGAAAAATGAATGATAGTTCATGAAATTTGAGTGGTCTTGTACATTTTAGGATACTCAAGGTCTATTTCTGCCAAGTATAATATCAATTCACTGCCATTAAATGGCCACGCATTTCGCCATTCCGTCAACTGACATTTGAGGGGGATGTTTTCGAGTTTACGACCTAAAGAAATCACTTTCTTTTCAAATTTCGATTCTGAAAATTTGACACAATCCATCGGACCTAACTTCCAGTAAGTGTGCAAAATGTCAAGAAAATCCGTTCAGAAGGTTTTGAGATATCAGCCGTTAAATCGGGACTGACAGACAGACATACAGATAAAAATTACGTCATGTTATTCGCCGTCAAATGATCACGTCACACATTTTCCATTTCGCCATTCCGTCAATTGACATTTTAGGGGGGTGTTTTCGAGTTGACGACCTAAACACATCGCTTTCTTTTCCAACTGCGATTCTGAAAATTTGATACATTCAATCGGACCTAACTTCCAGTAAGTGTGCAAAATATCAAGGAAATCCGCCCAGTAGTTTTTAAGATATCAGCCGTTAAGTCGGGACAGACAGACAGACACACACACACACACACACACACAGACAGACAGATA
>JAWQFJ010024318.1:47500-52500 GCA_034096865.1 Theodoxus fluviatilis | reverse complement strand
CCAGGGCATTGTAGGGCAGGCTAGGGAAGTCTGTTGCGGTGTAGCGAGAGCATCAGGGAGAAGCGCAGTGTATTGAATGCAGTGGAGAGTCATGTAGTCAACGCGCCTTAGTGTGTAGTTTAATGCAGCGTGCTGACTGCAGTTAAGAGCAGGGTAATGCTGTCGAATGAACGCAGTGCTGTGAATGCAGCCTAATGTAATGCTGTGTAGTGTAACGGATGCACACACACACACACACACACACACACACACTCACACACTCGTGAACAGCAGTACACCAAGGCCGCCACATTGGGAAACAGATCACTCTCGCATCCCGTCTTTGTATGGCGTGCAGATGGCAAGCTCTTCTTCTTGGGGGGCATCGCCACCGACAACCTTAGCCTGGGTTCCATGGAGTGTTTCGACACTACTTCCGGGCAGTTGGTCAATCTCAGTGACGTCCCCTGGCTACCCTACCCTTGTCGCTGGTTACGGGGAATGGCACTGGCTCAAGCGCGCCACGCTGACTCTGAGAAGGAGGAGCTGGAGAGGGCCCTTGGTGTGTCGGCATCCGTGGACAGTGTCACCCAAGCTAAACTGTCCTCGTCTTTTTGAAAGGGCTGCATGAGAAAGCTTGGGAGTGTGCAGCATCTTGGCGTTGGGCCTACTTTCTGTATTGCATCCGTGCAAACACCTTTTTCGCACTGAAAGTGTCGTCTGCATTTTGAGTAAGCAGCGTGATGAAATTCTGAAATGAAAACCTTCTTGAGATTATTAGTTTATGTATTGTACTTGCTTTACGATTTCTGTATTTTATTGTGAATACCTATGAATACCTTTTTTCAGACTCAAAATATCATCGTATCTTTGTGTAGGCGGCATGGTGAGTAACGTTGTTAAACCTCTTGGGGTGAGTTCATGTGTTGTGTCAGCATGTGGAATGAAAAATCTTAAATGATCTCGATAGCTACAGTAAAAAAATAGATGAACATCCCTGGCTCTAGCATTATGTGATTGTTGTCAGGTGAAAATGATTGGATCAGTTTCAACATACTTGAGATCTTTCGGTTAAACACGCTAACTTACGAGTCAGCCACACTTTTATTTGCTGTTTACTCAGATAATTCCCGAACCAACAGAAAATACGAGTCCATTTTTGTTGCTAATAATCCAAGCCGTTTGGTTTATATTCTTTGTGTGCGGTTTTCCCTTCACTTATAAAATCGTTGATGACCTTGTATTCATCATTTCTGTTCTTGAGGTTATTTAGCATTTTAACATGGTTGATGGCAACTGTGCTGCTTCACTACGATTGAACAGATTGATGCGATCTTTCAGAAATTGTTTATCCAGACCATGAAATACGGGAAAGTGGTGCGTCTGAACATGCGTATCACCATATTACTGTTCTGGCACATCAGGCACCCGAGCCACGTACCTGTTTCTCTATTGACGTGTCAAGATGGCTTCTACAGATTTGTTAAAATTGATAACGCTGTTCAAGGAATTAGAAGCGTTGCCAGTGTTATATTCCAACTTATTATGTGTTGATCTTTTAAAGTTTTTCATTTATGGAATTCATTTTCAGTTACGTTTGATACATTTTCAATTAAATTGAATAACGTTTTGTATTTACTCTTCGTTTTCATCACTTACCAACATTCCTTATTTAAGCTCTCGAAAAACGACACTAAATGCTTAAGCCACCATTGTTCAATTTACTCTGGTTTACCGGCGAGTAATTTCAGTGTACTTCTGGTCTTCACATTAACCACTGCTGCAATAATGTCTGATAATTTAAAAACATTTCTCCCCCCCCCCCCCCCCAACAATGCAGTTATCGCTACCTTTCATGCAAAAAACACACCTCCACTAATACTACAATCGCCATCGCTGCCTGTATAACCACCAGAGCCACCACTGAAACCCCCTTTTTGAGTTGGGGGTCAGAATAGACCCACCGCGTTCCCCTACGCGGTTCGTAAGAGGCAAGTAAGCAGGGGAATCGTGGCCACTTGGTGTCGTTCTATCAACTCTACTGCATTTTGTGATCTGTGACCGTTTTTAAATAACCCACAAAGGCTGATAGGTCGTAAAACCTCCATCCATCATCCATCAATCCATCCATCCATCCATCCATCCATCCATCCATCCATCCATCCATCCATCATCCCTCGTTTTGCTCTGTCTACCACGCTGTAACGATCACATAAAAAATGTCGGTCGATACAAGCACAAATGTTGCAACCTGAGCCACTCCAACCGCAATAATGTGTTGTATCGATTTGTAAGATTACAGAGTATCCTGAAACGCACGACACTTTGGATAGGGAGGAGAAGGAGCAGCGGAAGAGAAGAACTAGGAGAAGAACTAGGAGAAGGAGGAGGGAGGGAGGGAGGGAGGTAGGGAGGGAGAGAGGGAGGGAGGGAGTAAGGAGGAGGAGGAGGAGAAAGGAGCAAGAGTTGCAGCCACAGCAGCAAGAGAAGTAGGAGCTGAAAGAAATAAAAACATCAACATAAGTATATGTGACACAAGGTCAGAACAGGCAATGAACTGTGTGGTTTTGCTGGCCTTATTGCCGGAGCTAAAAATGAGTACCTTTAACACTTGTCTTCGGTGCTGGAAAGAAGGCAGTTTCAAACAGTGCATATGATAGGTACGGTCTGGGTCATGTGACTAGTATCCGCAGTCGTATCAAAGGTGAATCCCTTCCTTGTGGAGAGAAGTGTGTGGTTGGTCGAGGCCGAAGGAGGAAGGCCGTTTGCAGGGGAAGCCCTTCTTGGTCTTTCTCCTTGTCTGCTGCATCCTGAAGCCTTCCTGCTGTCGAGGAGTCACAAGCACATGGCGTACGGGAAGTCAGAAAGGCAAAGTGGCGTACAGACACAATGCAGTGAAAGCTGGAGTCGGGATAGGGGAAGGGAGAGTACTTAGAGTTTCTCTAGGGTGAAACATAGACGCACTTGCAATTGATTAGGCAGTCATAGTGCGTCCTCCACGAACTTCGCATTGGCCATAATTCGTATCTAAATGAGAGTGCGCGCGCATCACAAGAAAGTGACGAACTAATGCGCATGCGTTCAGGTCACGACAAGAAGTGAACTCGCCAACTATTTGCAAATTTCAATGGCCGACGTGTTGCCGGTTCGCTCACAAAACGCTCTATTTCGGGATACTAGCAACCTATCCAAAGAAAAAATAAGCCATGCACAGTATTAATTTATCAAAGGTGTATGTTGAATGCATCAATAGATCGTGAAAGCTCCTACAGTTTACACATCGAATGCAGGTCAACGCATCTACGCCGAAGCATGTGTTGCCATCGTTTGTGTTGACATGATTTTACACTCTCGTCACTTTCTTGTGATGCGCGCGCACACTCATTTATTAGATACGAATTATGGCCAATGCGAAGTTCGTTCAGGACGCACTATGACTGCCTAATAAAGAGGGAAATAGTTGTGGGTGAAGTAACATGGCAACAACAACAATAACAGCAACAACAAAATCGGTAGGTCCGTCTTTTTTGTAGAGGCCACATCGAATATAAAAACCGCTTGCGCTGAACCTCTAGGTTTTGGCATGAAAAAAGAAGATCGGGTTCGAACCCGCAACCTCTCGAGAAAAGAGGGGGAAAAAAACACCACACACTCACACACACACAAACACAAAAAACAGGTCGGATTCGAACCCACAACCTCTTAAAAAAAGAGAGAGAGAAAAAGTTTCAGCGCAGAATCGAACCTGGTCATGCATGACCAAGACACAAAAGCTCTACCAATCCTGTCATTGGAGATCTTGTGTGCCTGAGTTTTTGTAAAGCATTTATAGCGTTCGCTCGCCGACAATTTACAAGTGACCGTGAAATAGGAAGGTGTGAGATGAGCTTTTACCCTGGGAATAAACAAAATAAGTTTATTTCAGACCATTTACCTTTGCTGAAACTACTGTGTGCTTCGGCTGCTTTTAGCGAGATTTCCGACAGAGCGATCTCCCCGTTTTCGCGTGTCTCCCCCAGAGCGCTTGTGCGAGATGTGATGTATAGATTATGCCACGTGCGAGAGGAATAAAGTTTAGTGTATGAATAGAAGAACGCAAGTGCGTGCAAGGGTTTTTATAATATTTCTTCAAAGCAATATGTATGTGAGAAACCGTTTGTTTCGTAATTTGTAAACATGAACACTATTTAGCCGAGTGCGTGGAGAAGCGAGTGTAAACACTCAAATGAAATCCCCACACTAAAGCTGGGAAAAAGGGTCAAGGTGTCAGAAAACTATATCTCTCGTAAAAGATCTAAACACAATTTTCTCCATGGAAAAGCATGTCCCTAACAAGCTGGTCATAATAAAGAAATAAACACCGGACGCATAATTATTATCTGCGCGCTGAGCAGCAGACGATAGACAATGATAAACGCAAGAAGAACAGAAAAATCGAACTTCGTAATTTGTGATGCACAAGATTCCTTTCACTGTTGAACCTCAGGAGAAAATACTGTTGTTAAAAATGCTGAATTTATTAAAAACTGTGATGACGAAGACAAAATGCAACTTGTGGAAAGTGCGCGGTCTTAGTAATATATGGTCTTTGACTGAAATGAACTGAACTGAGGAAAAGATAACTCTGTTTGACTCGATATCGAGTTGGCTGTTCTGCCAATTGACATCTCAGGGGGGGGGGGGGGGGGGTGTTTCGAGTTTACGACCTAAATAAATCACTTTCTTTTCATGCCTCGATTCTGAAATTTTTATACATTCTATCGGACCTAACTTCCAGTAAGTGTGCAAAATGCCAAGGAAATCCGTCCAGTAGTTTTTGAGAAATCAGCCGTTGCGAATCGACAGAGAGACACACACACACACACAATAAATTACGTCACGGTTTTGATGACTTCACACATTTCGAAATTTCGCCATTCCATTAATCCAGTATTTGGGGAGGCGGTGTCGAGTGTACAACCTTAAAAAAACCACTTTCTCTTCAAGCCTCGATTCTGAAAATTTGAAACATTCAATCGGAC
>JAWQFJ010024318.1:25000-42500 GCA_034096865.1 Theodoxus fluviatilis | reverse complement strand
CATCAGCTCTACTGAGGGAGAAAAAGGAAGATGCATACGCAGCTGTCAGACCGAGACAAACTCATCACACGTCTGAGGTTGGCATTTCTTTATTCTCATCAGTGTCGCATTACATTGTCCATAAACAAAGAGGAGGCTGCCGCACGCATTCGTGAAAATCCCGTATGACAGTCTGACATTGTTATGACTACTAGGTACTTCGACATGCCTGAAGATTTAAAAAAAGCACTGACCGACTATTTCAAAGTTAATTAATACATGTTACTTTCTAAACACTCACGGGCACGGGTCACGTACTCCAATGTTTACAACAGGCTGCACAACAAATGGACTGTTTGAAATTTCTTTGCCCAACATGTCAAGGGATCAGCACTATATTTGATCCACGTGTAGTGAGCAAAATGAAACGAATTGTTTGAACACAATTCGGTCTCTGGGGTAGTCATGTTGACGTGTTCAGAAGTCAGCTGCGCTACTGCTGCAGTGTAAGTTTTTGTCGTTGCATCTGTTTTCATCTTCGTCGTTGTTGCTATTAGTGGTGATGTCCTTGCCGTTGTCGTCTCGACTATGTCGTCCATATTTTTGTTGTCGCCGTAATTACCGTTGCTGTAGTTGTTGTTGTTGCTACCGGACATGGTCGTATTACTGGGAGCTGCTGAATGTTGGATTAATCCTGTTCGTGCACATCTAACGTTCCGTTTAGATGAATGCCTCGGCTCTGACATGGAGAATCGAATCCCTTTCATACAAGGAAAAACACTCTTTGCAAATCATTTCACCCTAAGTGGTTCGATTTTACCGTATCTTCTCTTCATTTCCCATGGATCAACGTGGCATTACATTGTAGAGACTTTAGATAGAAAAACAATTCAACCGTCAAATTCAAAATTTTTTTAATTAAAAAGCTTAATTTGCAAATGCATTTTCACAGGACATTTCTTCCGTTGTAGCAGACTGATGGACGTTAAAAAGATAAACTTTTCAAACGACGTGTCCTCGTTATTGTCATTGTCAGATGAAATGGAACTACGGAAATACTGCGACTTCCTCTTACCCTCGCTCTTCCTTCAGGCAACTCCAACCTCAACATGCCGTTGTGTAGGGGATCGCCGAGGGTCTGAGTCCTATAGAGACAATAATCCATTCTCCCCACGCCCCACTCCCCTATCATCCCTTGTGGGGTCTACCCATGGGACCGAGGACAGGATTGGAAGGAGTTACTTGCCAATACCCAACCACTGCCATTTAGGGTCATATGTAGGTTTAGGCTTTTCAGGCTGATTGTACGCCACAGCGTTCCTCCTGTGCCAGGTCCATTTTCCTGCAATCGGAGCCCGCCTTGGCGGATATGCTAGGTCGAGGTTGTCGGTAGGTTCTTCCAGCAATCCAGCATTGTTCGGTCTGAATCGGGCATGCCGGTACCAACTCACTTGTCGAATCTCGGGCTTGTCCAGCAGTTCACCTGGAAGACGGAAAGGACGCCAGTCAAAGTAGGTACGCCACATGTGCGACGATGGATGATACCTGGCATTATGTGTTTGTCATCCTGCCCTTTGGTCGAAAAAAAGGACTCCCTCTGTTGCTCCGACACGAGCAATCATTCAGGCCCGGTGCATTGGAGTATTGGCTACGTCTCCTGCTCCACAGATCTTTCTTTTACAATTACTGAATAATTATGAAGACGTCAATGATGATAATAATAATAACAACAACAATAACAACAACAACTGTGATAATAATAACGACAACAATATGATAATAACAATGACAATGGTGATGATGATGATGATGATGATGATGATGATGATGATGATGATGATGATGATGATGATGATGATGATGATAACGACAACAACATTAAAAATTTTATAATAGCAATGACAATAATAATAATGATAATACTGATGATAATGATAATGTTTATTTCTGTCTCTTTTCTAAATTTCTTTTGGGGTAATTACAATCCCCGGTCACCACTCTACAGCGCCCAGTGACTGGTTTTTACTCTCGCTAGGAGAGGCAATGTCGGTGAAGCACCGTACCCAAGGATGCTGCTCTGGGGTCTGCGCAGCCTCGCACACCGCACCCACCAGCCGCAAGCGACTGCAGGGCAAACGCTTCAACCGCCCCGTCACTGAGCTGGTGTTTACACTGGCAATGACAGTCGGAACTGTCTTGCAGCTGTATGTGTTTTGCATGTCGTAAGACAGTGTTTCATTTAATACACATTCGAGAAACTCTACCTTTTTCAGTGATAGTATACATACAATTTGCCAAAAAGGGAGTACTTGTATGCAAAACGACAATCTAATATTTCCGTTCCAGTCAAGTTTTGGCGGCACCGTTGCGAGGCGAAGTTTCAACTTCTGTAGACAGGCCTGCTTGGGGTCAGTGTTTGTGTGACGTGCGGTCTACCGAAGAATACAAATACTTAGAAAACGATCAATGGCATCGTACTGTAAATATTTCTTACAAGAGAGGGACTTCACGCACGGAGCCACATATTAATTGCCTCTGGACGTCGGGGCTCTGAAAAACAGTTTCACGTAATTGAATTTCCGTTTTACTCTTCAGTCGGCACTGGCGTGACGTGGCGTTTTCTATAGAAAGACCGATGGAAGAACTCGAACAAACATGTGGATATTTCTGGGACTTATTTCATCAGTCTCGTTCATCTTTAAGAAAATTCACAGACTTCCCAAACTCTAAACTCCTATGGGGCAACCTGGAGTGAACAGGTCGACAGTGGAGATTGATACAGGGTGTGCTTGCTGTGAAATTTGGAAGGGGTCGCCAAGCGGATCATGATATAGAAAGTGATGAAAAAATATATCCGCTCCTGCATGTTGTTGACGTTTCCCGCGGTTTGAGGAAGGGCTTCTGCAGAAGCACACCGAATGCGTCGTATTTGTCATGAAAACACACGTACAAAACCAGGTTTGAAAAAGAAATGACTGAGAAAAGTTTTGTTCTAGACTCGTGAGATGATTCATGAACGAATTATGCTCTGGAAGGAAAATAAGGCAACGGCGTGTCCCTGTACTTTGGTAATATATAGTAAGTCTCTGTCCTTCACACGTGGGATCCTGCGCCTCGCTCTGAGAAAGGTGAGCGCACCGCTTGTCAGGATGTGACTTAAGAACTATATAAAAAGACGACTTTGGGAACGATGACAGAGGAGGTGGTAAGGAAAAACCAGTCTGCGCCCTGTAAATACCATATCATAGTGTTTCAGGTTGACGCGGCAAACGTCCCTTCTATCCAGCTTTGGATTATACGTACGTGTCATCATCCTACCCACCTATATATGTCCATCAAGGAGTGATTCAGTGAATCTGACTCAACGCTCAAAGTGCCGATGACCATGGCTGGCTGTGTCATGAAACGTTCTGTTGTGAAGCTCTGTCTTGTGCAGCGGCAAGCGCTCTTTTCAAGTTGATTGACTCGTTCAGAACTCGACCTTTTTCCTGCTGTTCTTTCACTTCACCATCCTAGGACTGAGAACTCAACTTGCATCGTTTCCCTCCATCCATGCGAATGCAGGGCGTTCCTGTTGGTCAAGGTGAGCGCGGACGGTGGAGCCTCAGAGACGAATCCATCCTCCAGGCCGTCGTTAAGCCGTAGGAAGTTCATACGATAACCTTACGAGGGACTTGATGCATGTGCATTCGTTCGTTTGTTCCTGTGTCTGCATGTGTGCGTACGCGCGCGCGTGTGTGTGTTTGTGTTTGTGTTTTTTTAATTTACGTTGTGTTTTGTTTATGTGTGTGTGTGTATATGTGTGTGTGCGTTATTGTGTTCGTTTGCGCGCGTGCGTGTGTATCTGTATGCGTGTGTGTGTGTGTGTGTGTGTGTTGTGTATGTGTGTGAAAGTATACGTGGATGCTTAGGGATAAGAGGGAGTGGGGAGTGTGGGTGGGAGGTGAGTTGCCACGGAAATTAAGTTTGGGCACGCGTGATTGGCGGTAAAATCTCTATTCAGAACTGCCGGTGGACCTTACCCCTAGCTGCTACGTACCCGTGTTAGAGAAGCCGCAGTCCAGACCGCACATGACCATAATGCCCAGTAACCCGTAGAAGCTGGCGTCCATGACACAAGGTACTCGCCTTCAGACCCCGGGGAAACCTGTAGGACAAAAGTGGGTGAGAGCCGCTTGGCGCATATCAACTCACATTGCAACCCTCCTGCTTCTCCTTTTGCTGCTCAGCCTCATTTTCATCCTGCCGCTGCTTTTCCTCTTCCTGCTTTTGTTGCTCCTCCTCCAACCACTAGTATTGTTATTCCTACTCCTCCTGCTGCTGTTTCTCTGGCTGCTGCTTCTCTTGCTGCTGTTCTTGCTCCAGACGCTCCTGCTCCTGCTCTTCCTCCTTACCCCCTCCTCCTCCTCCTCCCTCCTCCTCCTCCCTACGCCCTCCTTCCCCTCCTACCTCCTCATCCTCCTCCTCCCTACTCCCTCCTTTTCCTCCTCCTCCTCCTCCTTCTCCTCCTCCTCCTCCTCCTCCTCCTCCTCCTCCTCCTCCTCCTCCTCCTCCTCCTCTTCTCATCATCATCATCATCATCATCATCATCATCATCATCAATAATCATCAACAACAACAACAACAACAACAAAAACAACAAAAGCATCATTATCATTAATAACCACAAAACGACGACAATAACATCATCATCATCATCATCATCATCATCATCATCATCATCATCACCATCCTCATCATCATGAATCATCAATCATCAATCATCCATCAACAACATTAATAGCATCGCCCACAGCTGCATTTAATAAATGCCTTGTGTAAGAGATCGTCCCCAAGACCTGCAGAACTTGTTACTTCGGCTGAAATGGTCGTTGTCGGCAACATTCGCGGACACTGTATCCCAGTTTCAAATCTTTGCATTTCTCGCGATAACGGACATTTATAAACGTCGTTTAGCTTAAGATTACACCCGAATCACGCGGACCGTCAAGGTGCATGGACTACAGTATCGCCGAGCAAGACGTTTGTCACAAAACGCATATACACTAACGCTGCCGGATCTTAGCATAACTCCCCGGGCGTGCGAGTGACGTGACTATAAGGCCGAGATTTTAAAACTGGGGTACAGTGTCCGGAAATGTTGCCGACAACGACCATTTCAGCGTTACTTCGAGCAATGTCGTGGCTAATACCATTCTGTGAACCCGAGTCAGTAGTGACTCTGGCAGAGTTCGCAATGAATGAGTAATAGGCTCGACCCTTCGCATTACAGCATTGCGCCAAGAATAGTTCGTTCTGATACTATATTTTTCGTTACTTTTTACAGACATAATTCAGATGTCAAAACTTGTTTCCATTTCAACACAAACATTTTATTTTATCGAATAAACGCTTGTTTATTGCTTTAACAAGAGTAAATTATGAGTTTTGTGCGAAATAGTCTTAGAACTACTTTAACGGCGTATGTCAGGGAGCACATCGGCTATCCCACAAGCCTCTCCTACGACCTCCTCATGCATATTTCGGAGGAAAGTTTTCATCACGTGATGTCAAGTGGGCTAGAGACACTTTCGCCAGTAGGCGGATAAATGCAACAGTTTCGAGGTAATCTCTTACTTCCATAAGAACTGAGGGGACAAAAAGTAGGGCCTTCATCGATTTTGTTGCTGCGGTTTTTAAAAAATGTTTGCGTACATAATGTTTTCCGGGCTGCCTCTCTGCGCATTCAGAGGTCCGTCTGTGTGTGTGTGTGTGTGTGTGTGTGTGTGTGTGTGTGTGTGTGTGTGTGTCTGAGAGAGAGAGAGAGAGAGAGAGAGAGAGAGAGAGAGAGAGACAGAGAGAGAGAGAGAGAGGGAGAGAGAGAGCGTCTGTGTTTCTGCCCGTTTTTCGGTTATTCAGAAAGTCTGTATGTCAGTTTGTCTATGTCTCAATCGGTGTCAAACTCTCCGTTTTGGACATGCCCCTCTCTCTCTCTCTCTCTCTCTCTCTCTCTCTCTCTCTATCTATCTCTCTATCTCTCTCTCTCTCATTCTCTTGTTCGCAGATGATATTATCGTCCTCTCTGCAACCCCGATTGGTCTACAGAATTAGCTTGACAACCTTGCTTTCATATCCAAATAACTAAATCTAAAGCTTATTACAGAGAAAACAAAAATTTTGGTATTCAGGAAGGGGAGATACCTAGCAGAAAACGCGAAATGGTTTATCGACAAGAAAAATTTGGAGGTTGTAAACAAGTATAAATATATAGGTGTCACATTCTCAACCAGATTATCGATGAGAGTCTGTGCAGATGACTTGGCCACGAAGGGTAAACAAAAAGTCGTCCAAATCCTAAAGACAATGTGGAGCTTTCGCTCTATCGATACAAATGTATATTTCAAACTGATTGATTCACAAGTTCCGCCCACTCTACTCTATGGGGAAGAAATATGGGGATTGTGGAATGTCAATGGAATTGAAAAAGTTCACATATTTGCATGTACAAATATCCTTGGACTGGACATTCAAACTCCTAATCAAGTGGTTTGCGGAGACTTTGGCAGGTACACCATGTTTATTATGAGCATTGTGAGAGCAGTCAAGTTCTGGCTTAGATTGTCTAAAATGAACATAAGCAGGCTTCCAAAACAAGCGTATGTTATGCTAAGCAACTTCAACATTGCACAAAAGATGGATTGGGCGCGACTCATTGAAAACTGTCTCTATAGATTCGATTTTGGTTATGTATGGTAACGAAACACGTTTCTTTAAAACAAATCAAGCAGAGGCTGAAAGATTGCCATCACCAATCATGGCATGAAAAATGTACAGGCAGCATAAGATTTCACAGGTATAGTCCTTCAAAAACGATTTTGGACTAGAGACATACTTGTCTAGCTTGACCATAACAAAATTTCGCGATGCATTTGTACGTTTTCGTTTTGGTATCAACGACCTCAAGGTGAACAGACGGTAACCCAACTTTCAGAATCCCGAAGTGCGATGCACCCACTGCATGAGCATCGAGGACGAAAAGCATTTTTTGTTGAGTTGCCCCTTGTATGAAGATATAAGAAAAATTATCTGCATAGACACATTGATAAAAGTAACCAAACAAAATATGTCCATATTCTGGAAGGAGCCAATCAAAACATGACTAGGGACGTAGCTAGTTTACCTACTACTCTCTCAAACATAGAGAAAGGTTCATGTCAGACATGGGTCCATCAACCGTGGTAGTCGACTAATTGTCCATATCGAAAAACCGTTTTTTGTCACCTAATATGTCTGTAAAGGGCGGCCTGCTTGAATATTAAAGTGTCAAAGTCAAAGCCTCTCTCTCTCTCTCTCTCTCTCTCTCTCTCTCTCTCTCTCTCTCTCTCTCTCTCTCTCCAAGAAATCATGAAGACGTGCAATGCTCCCAAATACGTTCATTTAACAAACACCGTGTAGGTGAAAGCGTGTTTTTGTTATTGCATCACCTTGCCAACGATGCCTGTACGTTTCCGCTAATGGCCTCGACCCCTAAGTCGAGTGTGGGTTGGAATCTTCCCTTCCAGTCATTAAGATACCTCTGTGTACGTTCTTTTTCACATAATCTAGCTCCTCCCCCTCCCCTCTCTTCCCCATATCACAGACACACACGCCCCTCCTCCCTATTCCTTTGGGTGTGAATGAGGGAGCAAAAAGTCGGCCGTCGGAGAGGGTAAATGCGGAAGGAAGGGTTATCAGGAGGCATAGTGGGGGCACATGCCATGCATGCCAGACGTCCGACAGAAGACAGCCTACCCCCGGAAGCACAGGAGACGGCGAAATGGCGCCATTCACTTCTGGCTGCTCTTCTCTCCATCAGCTCCCCCTCCATTCCCCGCCGCCCCCACCCCTCGACCCTCCATTGCACCCACCCGTACTCCCATCCTCAACCCCCACTCCAAACCTCTCCCCTCTCCTTCAAGCCGTGGACCATCGCGCTTATTTTCCCTCCCAAATGTACATCTGCCACTACTTTGCCAACAGGTTGTCAGGAATCTGTTTCCTTTTATTGCCCACCGACATTCTAATAGGTTTTCATCATCCCATTTCACGTACCGAAGGCCTACTTTGCGAAATGTTCACAAAGGAATTTTTGCTTTTACAACCTGAATTACAACTTTCGGGTTCAGCGGCACTTTGAGTTGATGAAGATACGTGCTGATCTTGAGACTGCAGTCACCTTGCGTATACTATTGGGTACAAAGTCGAATCTGACATATCGAAGACAAAAATATTGTGGTGATTGGCTCAAACTATAGCATTTAATACGGTTCAAATTATCTCTAACATTTAGAATTAAACACTACAATCTCTTCAAGATTACTGCATGTATTTGTTTCATTTATAACAACAGGGACTCATTAATGTTTTATGAGTAAGGTAAGGTCTTGTCATTCTGTGAAATAGGATAATAAACTGGATAATTCGATATTGCAGACAGCGTTCAAACTTCACTGTGTAGATCTCACCAGAGTCTCCAGTGGCAGAGGTCTCAGTAACACCTAGGCTGCATTCAATGGTGACTGGGTGATACATTCAGCCAGAGGAGAGAGAGAGAGAGAGAGAGAGAGAGAGGGGGGGGTGTAGGAGGGGGAGGGGGGAGGGAGAAAGAGAGAGAGAGAGAGGGGTAGGAGGGGGAGGGGGGAGGGAGAAAGAGAGAGAGAGAGAGAGAGAGACAGACAGACAGACAGACAGACAGACATACAGACAGAGAGACAGAGACAGACAGAGACAGACAGACAGACAGACAGACAGACAGACAGACAGACAGACAGACAGACAGACAGACAGACAGACAGACAGACAGAGAGACAGACAGACAGACAGACAGACAGACAGACAGACAGACAGACAGACTAAGACACAAACAGAGACACAGACAGACAGAGAAATAGTCTGAAAATGATGTATCTAACCCCGAAGAGTACTTATACCCTTTACGAAGAGAAAAAAGTATTTCTATACGCACACATACAGATGTACTAATTTGCCTTACAATTGTCCACAGCGATGGGGACTTTATCACTGAATTTGAAACGTCCTCTTGTTGCTCTATACAATTTCCAGCAGATTACACAGTAAACATTGAGTGTGTCTTCTTTATTCAGCATCGTTCCGTCAGTAAATTCACGAACGCCACCACACGTGTATATGTGAGAGTGTGCTATCGATGGGTTGTGCGTTGTGAAAGCGTTTGTGAGTGATCATGTATAAAGGAGTAGCAAGGTATCGGTTGGATTTTGTTCAGAGCTCATTACGTGAGTGTCGTGCGCATGTGAAAGTGCATGTTGAGTATGTATACTGAGTTTGAGCATGTAAGTGTGCAAAACGTGAATGATAATGCAAGTTATCATCGGAGGATTTCAGAGACCTCCGTGTATTCACACATGTAAAAGCCACGATTACATTACTTGGTTTTGTATCCCAGTATTTGCAGTCTGGAGTCAATGGTGACATTAAGAATCTCCAATGTGACGACGATGTGCAAGATCTTAGTGTATTAGTACTTTGGTCATAAGGAAATAATATTCATCATTTGGCTGCCGTCTGCGTCTCCGAACAAGGTCACGTTGGGGTCATTCACAAATCTCAATACTATATTCTGTTATGAAAGTTCACGATGGCAAGTAAATCAAAGTGAAAGTCGGCGTGATGGTGTTGGTGGTGGTGATAGTAGGAGGGGGGGGGGGGGGGGGGGGGGGGGGAGGGCCGAAGGGCAGAGATGGGAAACTTAAGATGGATCTCTACCAGTATCGTGAACCTTCCCTCAAGCTTTTCTTTTTCAACGCCTTGCGAAGGTCATTTCTTCCAGAGCTCTCTGTGCATGACGCAGGCGGGCATTTAGGGAATCACTGGTCTACAGATCTTGCCAGCTGCACCGAATTCCTTGGCGAGGTTGAAGGGCCGAGAGGTCAGCATTGCGTTTCGTTGGGGACTTCGCAGCCTTTACAGGACAAGGGCAACGGCGAGACGCTCGACATGCCAAGGGCTGATTGGGGAGGTCAACTTCCGCCTCAGTGGCGGCAACGTCTCAAAGAGCTCATTCAAATGGACGCAGTACCACGCCCCTGTTGCGAGGGCAGTGACTGCAAATACGAGCCTTTTATCCTGCAAGTTACAGGAACTGTGACTTCCAACCTCTTCTGCAAATTGGAGGACTTCCACCAAACCCCTTGACATTCCTGTCACGACTTGCACCGTCGTTCCAGGCAAATAGTGGATGACATGGGGTCTCATCTTGGATGCTTTGTTGCTACGTTGACCGACCTCTACCAAAGCTAAATAGTCTTCCAAGCTTACCCTGACAACAAACGCCGCAAGAACGCAAGTACTGCGGAGGCACCTGACAACAACAACAACAACAACAACAACGACAACGACGACAATGACAACAGCAACGAGTTTTTCTTCTTTTCCTCCTCCTGCTCCTGCCCCTGCTCCTGCTCCTCTTTCTCCTGCTCCTGCTCCTGCTCCTCCTCCTGCTCCTGCTCCTCCTCCTGCTCCTGCTCCTCCTCCCCCTCCCCCTCCCCCTCCCCCCCCCCTCCTCCTCCTCCTCCTCCTCCTCCTCCTTCTTCTTCTCCTCCTCCTCCTTCTTCTTTCTTCTTCTCTTCTTTCTTCTTTCTTCTTCTTCTTCTTTCTTCTTCTTCTTCTTCTTTCTTCTTCTTTCTTCTTCTTCTTTCTTCTCTTCCTCTTCCGCTTCCTCTTCCTCTCTTCCTCCCTTCTTCTTTCTTCTTCTTCTTCTTCTTCTTCTTCTTCTTCTTCTTCTTCTTCTTATTATTATTATTATTATTATTATTATTATTATTATTATTATTATTATTATTATTATTATTATTATTATTATTATTATTATTATTCCTTCTTCTTCTTCTTCCTCCTCTTCCTTCTCATCGTCCTCCTCCTCTTCTTCTTCTTTCTTCTCTTCTTCTTCTTCTCTTCCTCCTCCTCCTCCTGCTACTTCTGGTACCATTACCGCTACTACTACTACTACTACTACTACTACTACTACTACTACTACTTCTACTCTACATCTACTTCTGTTACCACCACCACCACCACCATGCTACTACTACTACTACTACTACTACTACTACTACTACTACTACTACTACTACTACTGCTGCTGCTGCTGCTGCTGCTGCTGCTACTTCTACTACTACTAAGATTACTACTCCTACAACTACTACTCCTACTACAGCTGCAGCTGCTGCTGCTCCTGTTACTACCACTACTAATACTGCTGCTGCTAAATGTACTACCACTACCACCAACATTGTTGCTACTGTTGCAACTTCTACTACTACTACCACAAACATATAACTGCCAGTACTACAACTTCTATCACTATTACCACCACAACTACCACTTACAGCAACTCATGAATTGTATGGTTCACGTACAAGATCAAGTAGCTATCGCTCGGATGCAGTCCTAAACACGTGTAAGTTTTGTTGTTAGGCGCAGTTTCTTTCATATTTCGGATGGGATTTTTCAATAGCTCTGTCATGGATCTCTAAACAGGAGATATCGCGAAGATGAGTAACTACGTGTAATTCACAGCTTGCTGACGGAATAATTCCATACTGCAAGGTTGAGATCGGTGTCAATGAGGTTCGTAATCACAGCGTCCTGGTGACTTTAACTCCTCAACAAGTGTCTCCAGAAAGGATAGCAATGGCTCTTAAAGTTAGCTGCCAACATCTCGAAAAGATGTGTGAGAGTGTCGAGGCTGATATGAGCGTTACCCATGAACACGGCAGAGAGTGTATTTTACTAAGACTGCACGTCACAGTTCTGTGGTAAGTTATTTCAGCACCAAATCCTGCTATTCTTGGCCGTAATCTACAACTCATCACACCATTCCTTTTTCATCCCAAGAGTCCGATACATTTCTCTTTTCGTTCGAAACGAGGCTGAGCAGCGTGCTAACACTTGTATTATTGATTGCTTTGGTCACTCGAAGCTGTTTTCTACTTCCCCGCCCTTGCAGGAATATCAGCCGTGTATATTTATTAAGTCGTGAACAAAAACTTCCCGAAATAGTTTCCTAATTAAGTCTTCCCTTCAAGGAGAGGCTGAACTGGTCCTGTGTGGTGGCTTAGTTTGGTGTTTCATTACCGTTTGGGTTTCATTGACTGATAAACATGTAAGGAAAAAAAAGACAGTTCCTCGAGGTAAGTATAGCAACGCCAGTAAGCTCCTTTCCACAATATTTAGCGGCTATTCGAGTTGTCTGTTGTTTCTTTTGTGCGAGATGCGCGTTTCTAACATGTTTGAGAGCATTTGACAGTCTGAAAGAAATTCACCGCCCAAAGAATACACAATGTCGTAGAAGCGTTCTTTTGCAGCCAGTCCTTCTCACGTAGCAGTCAGTACTCTAAGACATATTTCGCAAGACGTCTGCGGCTGAGTACATGCATCACATCAAGAAGAGTGTGTAGAGTATAAATATTGTCTGGTTTGAAGTAATGAGTGTTGAATATGGTGATTATATGGTTAACATAATGGAAAATTGAGAAAGCTCCTTTTAGGACGATTATTTGATTTTGGGCGCGACACAGACGTTGAACTAACACTGACAGTCACACAGAGCAGAAGACGCATCATAGATGTTCACCTCATACATTCATACTCATTCACGCGCACTCAGGGTTACAACACACAGTGATGACACAGGGCAGTCGCCAACTGGGAAATGGCAAGAAAGAATCCCGATTTCTCCCGTCCCAGAGATGAATCTGATGATTGTTTGATCTAAAGCAATGTGTGTTGAGAATGATGATTGTTTGATCTAAAGCAATGTGTGTTGAGAATGATGATTGTTTGATCTAAAGCAATGTGTGTTGAGAATGATGATTGTTTGATCTAAAGCAATGTGTGTTGAGAATGATGACTGTTTGGTTTGAGGCAATGTGTGTTGAGAATGATGACTGTTTGGTTTGAGGCAATGTGTGTTTATAATGATGATTGTTTGATCTAAAGCAATGTAGGCCTATGTTGAATATGATTTTAAAAAATCAAATGGTGAGCAATGTGTATTGCGTATAATAGTTGTTTGGTTTGAAGCAATGTCTGTTCAGAATGATAACTGTCTGGTTTAAGGCAATGTATGTTGAGTATGATAATTGTTGGCCCATAACTGTATCGGTTAAGAACTTTGCTGGTTTGGTCTAGAACCACGAATGTTGAAAACTATGGTTGAGTGGTCTAGGGCTACATCCGTTCAGAATTTTATGTACGTTTGGTCCAGAACAGAATGTGTTGTGAACGCAAAGAAGGGCAGAGGAGTGGCCGTCCCAATTTCACTGCAGGAGGGGGAATGCGGTGGGTGCATAGCGCTCGTCTGACTGTGCCCTCCTGAAATATTTGTTCTGCTGTATCATTATAATAATACCTCAGTCAATTTTGATTGATTGATTGATTGATATATGTATTCATCTAAAGGAAATACATGCCATACATGTCAGAGAGTTAAAGACATTTTGTTATGCACAAAGTAGAAAGAACTATATATCATCTGTTATATGCGGGGAGGAAATATTGCCCCAGCATGTAATCAACAAAGAAAATTGTAAAGCATTCTCGCTTGTCATATATCCACATTCCGGACCCCATCCCTACATTAGCTGGCCGTCTATGAAAGAAACAAATCTCTCTCTCTCTCTCTCTCTCTCTCTCTCTCTCTCTCTCACTCTCTCTCTCTCTCACTCACTCTCTCTCTCTCTCTCTCTCTCTCCTCTTCTTCCCTTCCTCCCCCTCCCCTACACAATGTTCTCTCTTCCCCCCTCCCCCCATAGCATTCCCATCTCATCCCCTCCAACCCAACATTAACGATGGTTCCAATTGTACAAAACAGGTGGTTCAGTCATAGAGCTGTGCTCCGAGTGGCATTCAAAAACCTTACAGCCAATGATACAAAGGATCTTTTGAGTCTGTCTGTCTTTGCTCCGATGAAAAGAACCATTTGCCCGATCTCGCTAGTTTGAAATATGGAGACAACAAATGACTATGCAATGTGCACTGTGCAACATGCAGTATTGTGCACCGCCAACTTCCAGATGCTCCAATGACTCCTGCAAGTGTGACCTCAAGGGTCTGGACGCAAGCACCCTCATTAGTGAGGCGATTGAAAAGGTATGCACTTGTACAGATGTGAAATCATTTCCAGTCAAGCCCTTCATTAATCCCAGTTGAACTTCAGCACGAGAACGGTTCATTTTCAAAGACAGCCGCTGCAGACTGCCTGCGACTGGCGCCAAAACAACGGCGGCAACCCAGAAGGGACTAGGCTCTGAGTCCATGTCCAGTTACCTCCCTTTGGTCTAGACGTCTGTGAAACTTGACGAATTAAATTTCTCTGACAGTCGAGATACCGTCCCTCTCTGAAGGAAACTCCGTTTTCTAAATATACCTACACTCTTCCCAATGCGTTGCTCGTTATAGTCTGTGATTAGCATTGGAGAAGACTCGTACGATAAGCCTGGAAACTTTCAGTGCGGTGAGTAAGCAGGCAGGCCGAGTTCTGCCCTATTTAGCGCGGCGCGGGATAGAGGGGGCGGTAGTTCAGTGGGCCACATCGCTTTTAACATTTTGGTCAGTGGGACAGGAAGGAATGAAGCTCACCACCGCCTGCGTAATTTTTCTCCAAGACCTGGCATCCTATTCACGATAGCAGGCCGCCTCCCACGCCACTGTGCCACTTATGCAAGAGAAGTTACCCGGTTAAGAATGCGACTGGGTTAATAGGAAAGCCGCATACCCAGACGACAGTTTATCATGCGCACCAGTGTCGACATACTGAGCATTTTTGTCCAAGTTGTAGCTGTTATCCTTTTGTTCGTTAGACCAATTTAGTCGAGAGCACCTTCGTTAACATCACAATTATTAGTACTTCATGGAGGCCATTTCATAGCTGGTTTGCATGGCGGTGATATTCGTAGACCTGACATACTGAGCATTTTTGTCCGAGTTGTATGTGTTATCCTTTTGTTCGTTAGACCAATTTAGTCGAGAGCACCTTCGTTAACATCACAATTATTAGTGCTTCATGGAGAGACCATTTCATAGCTGGTTTGCATGGCGGTGATATTCGTAGACCTAAAAGAGAAATGGGTAGGAATGCCAAACGTGCATATCGCTGTATCAACTTCAATACACTTTCTGCGCGAGGGGTCGTTGATTAATGTATGAAAAAGTAAGGATCATAACATGCAGCCTTGCAACATTCCAGATTTTAGAGTGCAAGGGAGCTATGTTCCACAAACCCAGGTAACAATGAGTCATTCATTACGGGTAATTCCATGAGGACAAGGTTAGTGAAGGACGTCTCATACAATGCAAAAGCTGACGATGCAAGTGGTGATATTTAAATTTGAAAGTTCGGTGCGCGCGTGCTTGGTTTAACCTTTACCCCTGTCGGTTGGGGGTTTAAAGAATATAGATCTACCGTGTCTCCCCCACACAATTCGTAAGAGGCGAATAAAATAATAGGGACATCGTGACTTGAATTGCAGTTACTTAAACTATTCTAGTGACGTTTGTGCTTTATGGCTTTACATCGCCTGCAAAGACTGAGAGATGGGGGGGAGGGTATGGGTTTACACTCATGAGCACGCATACACATACATGCACTCGAACAATCTAATATACGAACAGAAATAGAAAGAGAATAACGGACACACACACACACACACACACACACACACGAGAGAGAGAGAGAGAGAGAGAGAGAGAGAGAGAGAGAGAGAGAGAGAACTCAGTTGATAAGTAGCTACCCCTTTCTCTCTCTCTCTCTTGCTCTCTCTCTCTACCTCTCTCTCTCTCTCTTTCACACACACACACACACACACGCGCGCACGCACGCACGCACGCACGTACACACACACACTCAAGCACGCACGTGCATACGCGCACACACACACACGCACACACACACGCACATACAGAGAGGCAGACAAACACATACTGATTGGACGGAGCAAGCTGAGAGATCAGAACCACGCACACAGTGATGCCAACGGCTCTTTGGAGCGATCGACGGAAGAAACATGGAGGGTAAAAACTTTCTTTATTTAGACAAAGGCATCGCTTTATTTCTGACAACGTGACCCTTTCAAGTGGAAATGAAAATTATTCGACCCTTCAAATACAACTCGAAACATCGTTGACACATTCGAGAAAAATAAAGCATCAAATGTTGGACGTCTTCTTTGTCACGTGTCTGACTTAAAAAGTTGGTTTTCTTTTTTGCATAAAGTGCCACGTGCTTTCGTCAATGTAAAGGAAGCAACGAATTTCGTCACTATTTCTCGCCTGTGTGCAAGTGAAATGAATTATTCAAAAGGTCCGTTTTGGCACCCGTTTTAAATCGCCTTAGTCGAGCGAGTTTATTTTTATATTTTTGGAGTGCAGACGGCGGTCGCGATCTATTGGGTGTACCTCTTTGAAGATCCCTTCCCCTCAAACGGCTTTTACTGACGCTCTCATGCAAATGGGTAGTCTTGCCTCGTCCTGTAATCCTCTCTTCGATCCGAGCGCAAAAAGCGAGAGGCAATTTTTCGACGAAATGTCTTCACCTTTGATCGCAGATCAAGGATAATCTGCTTCTAATTCCGCTCAGAGGCACGCCCGTTCTATGTGATCAACTGCGGAAAGCTGCAGTTAATGATGTTTCCCTGCATTGACGCGCTTGTATTTTTACTTGCATTATATGCCACGCCTTGGACCCACCAGCTCTTGGTAAATCATAGCCCCTTCTGGACATGTTTAAAGTTTCTTAAATTCAAAAGTGAAAACGTAGGGGATGGTACAAGTGAATGATGGGAAAATAACAAATACTTCAATAAATTACACATTAAACACAACATGATTATCACACAAACAATACGGATTAACTATTCGCATCTTACATCTGATATGACATTAAGTTAGTTACAGGTAAGTTAGGCATGTCGTGGAGTGAATGCGTGTGTCAGAATTATGTGGACAATAACAATATTTTAAAAGAATTGTCCGATTTAAACTGATTCAAGGAGAGAGAGAGAGAGAGAGAGAGAGAGAGAGAGAGAGAGAGAGAGAGATGAAAGAGAGATGAAAGAGAGATTGAAGAGAGATGAACGAGAGATGAAAGAGAGATAGAGAGTGAGAGGAAAGAGAGAGATAGAATGGGAGAGAAGGGAGAGAGATGAGAAAGATGAGAGAAAGAGAGATGTAAAAGAGAGATGAGAGAGAGAGAGGAGGAGAGAGAGGAGAAGAAAGAGAGAGATGAGAGAAACAGAGATGAGAGAGAGGGAGAGAGGAGGAGAGAGGGAGAGAGGAGGAGAGAGAGAAGAAAAGGGTGAGAGAGAAAGAAAGAGAGAGAGAGAGGGAGAGAGAGATGGGAAGAAGAGGAGAAGAAGAGGGTGAGAGAGAGAGAGAGAGAGAGAGAGGAGAAGAAGAAGAGGGTGAAAGAGAGAGTGGGGGGGGAAGACGAGAGAGAGAGAGAGAGAATTGAAGGCGAGCGAGGGGA
>JAWQFJ010024318.1:7500-15000 GCA_034096865.1 Theodoxus fluviatilis | reverse complement strand
TTGTAAACTTTCTTAAAAATGTCGAACAAATGTAATAGTCTTGAATTGTATCACCGAAGTAATGAAGTTTCCAATATTCTAATTGAGCTGCGAGAAGGCAGAGGAAGTTAAGCAACGATCTTTGTGCGCGTCAGAGCAGTGCGCAGCACGTTTTACTGTTGTTTCAGGATCAAACGCAGAAGACACTGGCATGACTTGCGTTTGCATTCCATCTGGGTTATCTCTTCTTTACAAGGCACTAAGGTTTTTTGTCGAGCAAGAACTAAACTCGTGCAACTTACTAACGTGCCAGCCCAAGTCTCTACCATGTCAATTGCATTCTGACCCCGCTTTGATATTGGGTCCGTCTTGATGACACAACGAAACGAATGCAGATTTTCATGAAAACTGTACTGCAACGACGAAAGCATCGTCAGAACATTTGCTACGACGCTAGCTGAAATCCATGGGACGGATGATGTTGACTGCTACAGAATTGTCTTTGGGGTGAAACCACGCACGGAGAAGATCTGATCCCAACAACCCAAATCAGTAACGACATGGATTGTCTCAGCGCAAGATGGTTGAGTGGCGGAGAGGGACAGGGGACACTGTAGCGTGGGTGTCTTAAGCTGGGGATGAGGGTTGGGAAGAGAAGCCCGGGAAAGGGAGGGTAGCGGTCGAATCTTAAAGTAAGAGGAGACCCCTATCTAGAAATGAAGGGCGAGTGCCATCGAGCACTGGGAAGAGGATAAAGGTTGTCTGCTCCGAGCACGCCTATCTGCGAAAGTGGATAAGATGACACTCGAGGTCGGATGTTCGTGGAAGGTCTCAGACAGCCAACCTCTAATGACCAATGACCTTGTGGATACTGATATTTCACGATTTATCCAAAAACAGGAAATCTCAAAGTGAGCCAGACATTTGAACTGCGGATGCGTACATCGAAAGATTTCAAGAGAAACGCGAAAAGCGTAAGCTAACGGAGACCTCGGCGGATTGGAAAGCTCCCCGGTGCACTTTCTTGATCAAAAGCAATATAACAAGTCTCTATTCGTTATACCTCAAAGGACCAAAGAAGTAGCATTCCACTTGAAATAGTTTTCGTTAATTCAGCTTAAGTAGCACTGAAAAACCGGTGGGTTTTTTATTTTAACTCCATATGAACGTGTTTCCTACCAAGAAGAAAGATAGCCATAGCCTCACTGTACATATTTTCCGGCAGTTATGAATCCGGCAGCAGCAGTAGCAACATCAGAAGCAGCAGAATTAGCAGAAGCAGCAGCAACAGTCGCCACAAATAAAAACAACAACAACAGCAACATCGCTGTTGTTTTCGCTATTCATTGTGGTAAGACACAACCGTCAATCTGGGGCTGATCGATTCGAATCAGCATCTGGTCTGTCCAGTGGAAAGCAGACTACAACACCCATAATACTGGGTCTTAGCCACAAGAATGCTAAAGCTAACAACATCCATTATGTTTACTGAATTGGAAAACAGATCAAAGCGAGGAAAAATTGACTTGCTCAGTCGAGCTGAATGACCTTTACAGTAAGCTGGGTTGTATCAGTCGACCACTCTGAAATCCTTCCATCGTGCCTTTATGAGGATGCAAGCAAACATGACGCATCTCCATCTCCTTCGGCTCGATCTTCACAGTTATATTCTTTCTTCTTACTTTCTTTATTTTACCTGAGTGCATGGTAGAGACAGGAAAGCAATCCAGACAAAAGCGAACTACCTATGACTGCGGGGTCAAAATGCAGTGATGGCAGATGAATTGTTCCTGCATTCTTCCAAAATAAATGCGTGATCGAATGAAAACATATGTCCCATTATTGCCGCGCAATAAGCCATGAAATTGTCGAATTATATCGAGCGTAGAACGGTTTTTGTCGTAATGTTGAATTGTGCATCGCTTGTTCTTGCTTGGGCATGAAGTTGCCATGTAATAAAACAAGCGTGCAGAGGTTAGGTCTCCATAACGAAAGGCTGCCCTAAAGACTAAACACTGCACTGAAATGTGGATTCCTCAGATTGGGCTGGACTGGAATGCGTCGGGCTATACTATGTAAATGGCTTGGCTTGCCTTTGCTTTGGTCTGATCTGATCTGGTCGCTTTTGAACTGATGCTCCTGGGTTTAGCAAGGCTAGGGTATGCTTCCTTTGGCTTGATTTGGTGTGGTTCGAATTGTTTCATTTCGATTTTCAATCGTTTCATAAGTCCACCAAAAATCAGCATTAGCCTCGGCAGTGAAATTGCGCATATTTTTCCAATTCATTGGGCGCAGCCTATCGTAGAAGTGCGTTAACTTCGGGAATCCAGCGGTCAGTTTTTTTATACCAGTGTTACGTACAAAAGCAATGCAACCTCACAACGAGGGCATCTTTAATCGTTTGGTATAAAACTCCATTCTCCGTCTAATGAAAAGGAAAACCGTGAGAGTAGGGCCTCTGCTACCTCCAAAGAAACTCATCCAAGACCGGTGGTAAAATTCAGAGCGGAAACAAATTCTGGAGCGGTGGGTGTCTTTGGGGGTGGGAAAGTGCCGTTATCAAAGAAGCGGTTACATCCAGCCCCAGCCAACTGCCTCAGAAGTCCCCGTACAAAGACGTGACACGCCGATACTCAACGCGAAAGTAAGGTAAAAAGTCATTTCTGAAAATGCCCCTGTATCAAACCCACGCTTTTCATACGTCCCTTGGCTTGAAGCTCTCGAGTCCAACAGATGTGCACTTGTTTCAATGTATCAAAAAGATGCTTCTCAAAATTCCCAAGAGGTGTATAAAGAAGAGCTAAACTGTAGATGCACTTCAGACTCCAGCAATTCGGTTAAGAGCATATATTACTATTCCCTCTAGTGACTTGAAAAGTCCAACCTTTTTAGAAAACGTCCATCACCGAGCCATTTGGTGCAGAATCAAAGGTGTTTGCGAATGGGGTTTCCCCCATGTTTTGATAGCTAAATAGTCTAAACAATTTTGAGTGCATTAAGCAAAATCCTAACTTTTTTTAATCTGAGTGGAAGCAAAGCTAGGCTCCATTAGAGGTCACTTTAATTAATTACTTTTTACAAACCTCAAAGCGGAAATCCTGTTTGCTTATTTAGAGCCAGACTCCTGCACGAATATATATATATATATATATATATATATATATATATATATATATATATATATATATAAAATATGTATGTAGTTTAATACATCCGAAAAGTCTTTTTACTTCATGTTTTTAAAAACACCTCTCGCAGACTGTCGGAGCAGTGGCGGCATTTAGGTGGATGTCAGGAGGTCCGTGTGCTCACGTGCACGAGTGATCCCAATCAAATTAAATTTGGGACCAAACAACTACAACCATTTTACCAAATCGGGATAGAAAAGTAGTTTAAAATAAAATGGTCGAGTAATGTTTACATTCCCTCCGTTGTACGAAATGAACTCATGAATTATTAATTCACACAGAATGTCCAGCGTTACATGCTCTTTTTTTCTATTGCATTCACACAGACATTTTTTCAGTACAAACATCTGTACCAAAGTCTATGCTATGGTATACTATACCATTCTCCACTTTGTTGGTTTATACTTTGCCTTGTCTTGTTATGCCGTAATTGGCTATGCTAAGCTAATGTAAGCTATGCTATACTATACTAAGCTAAGCTATCATACGTTTCCACGCTATGCTATACTGCACTATGCTTTACCTTGTTTTGTTACACATTATGCTATGATGTGCTGTGTTTAAGCTGTACTACATTGCGCTGAGATGTGCATTGCAATTCTCTGTAGCTCCGTGGTCTTCTATGTTAGGTAATTTACGCTAATAAATAAATTTCGTGAAACGGGCACAGGCAACACGCGCGCACGGACGAGCACTCGCGCATGTGCACACACACGCACACACATACACGCTCTCATGCACACACACACACTAACACACACACACACACACACACACACACAAAGATAATCATCACTGAACGATTTCAGAATCAGTATTCCTTTCCCAGCGACACAATCAGCTTTGAATCCTGTCTGGAATATGTGCAGTTGAGACTATGCAAGTTCCCATATAAAACTCAACCAAAGGGAGATATATTTCCGTCAAAATGTCGATGGACATCCATTAGGACACCCATTAGTAAACCAAATCAAGTTCGACCTTAGCCGTGGCACGCGTTGCGATAGGGAAATCAGGTCTGAGTGGCTGATAAATGAAAAGGATGAATATGCTTGAATGGCATCGCTTTATCTGGAAAGACAATGCGCCCAGTAATATTCGGGGGGGGGGGGGGGGGGATTGACAATGGCGGTCTTGTATTTCGGCCAGATCTCTCTGTTCCATTTTCAGACTTGGAGAGATACATGGGTTTCTTCAAGATTATTTTTTGTCCATATTTGGTCCGACAATTTCACAATGCTACCTACAATTCTTCTGAATATCTCCTGTACGTTAAGAATTAAATATCGTGTTCACAGTAAAGTTGGTATGTGTTTAACAGGGGATGGACTGACGAAATTAACGTTATTGCCATGCTCTCCACTTGACATTACATATATGGATATGTTATCCGCAAAGCTACAGTTTACCACAAATAAAAATCACGGTGCCTCTTGCTCTTTGTCTTCGGTGGAATGTTAAAAAGCTGATTTTCCTCTCACGCTTGTCGCTTTTCTGTACAACTCCAGAGTACACGACTGCAAAATGCAGTGGAAATGGAAGATTTAGATGACAGGCTTACCGCAAAACAAACCAAAAAAAGACGTCATGCATATGCAGAGAGGAGTTATCCCCTAAACATTTACGACACGGATACTCCTAAAAGAATCAGTTCTCCGTTTAGAAAAACGGACCGAGGTCAAGCTTTAACATTTCCATGCTCGGGGTTTCACAAAAATACAAGCGGAGTGCGCACCGAGCTTCGTCATATAATTTGAACTTTTTCCCCCATTGTAATTGATCGTGCGCTGGAGCCTTACATGCTTCTTAAGGCACTCTGTGATGGAACCCGCCAAGCCGCACAAGTGTTGAGTGAATGTCAGATTCCTGCAGCTCCGAGCCTGCGCAGGACTCCTTCAGAGTGGTAACGCAGGCGTGCATAATCATGCATCGGGTGCCCACGCGGCTTCCGGCCTCGTCCATGACATCACTCGCACTCTGCGCCTCACGCAGGCAGCCCTAGGCGGCTGCTGCCAGGACCTTCTGTCCGTGCCATCCGGGTACTTGGCGAGGGAGCAATGGCGTCCACCTAGGCGTTCGGCGCCACTTCAGCGAGGCCGGCGCGAGCATTGAGGCGGTAATGGACCAGCAGGCCGCCTGGCGCCGCTTCCGCCGAGTCGCCTGAAGCCGAAGACCCTGCTCTGTGAACAGATTGAGCTCTGCCCAACAGCAGCGTCCCTTCACTCGAGAGGGGAAGCAGCGAGGTGAATTAGCCAGGCGGCCATCGGGCTTCCACTCGGGGAAGATAGTTTTATGACCTTTAAAGGCGAGAAATAGAGAGAAAGAGAAGAAAAGCTCTAGTGAGGAAATTTTCCATTTACAAGATGTCACGTTTGGCATTGCTTTATGATACTCTAACGCAGTTGTTTACTGCTAATTTTGAGTGATTATTCTGCCGCCCTGAGGTTGCTTTTCCCTCTACGGGGACATTGAAACCAGCGGGCTTCTGTTTTAAATTTACATGCTAAGATAAGCACATGAATCGGTACATTATGATTTAAAACTGGTTTCCATTTTAGAAGCAGAATGTGTTTCGAACCGACAAATATATTGGAAATCGCATTAGCATTAAAGCTCTTCTCAAATACATTAATATACGTTATTCAGTGCTCACGTAAATATCTACTAGCTGAACATGTCATGATGGGGTAAAAACAGACAGGAAACCATATTTTTTGCATCACAGTTTCTATACGGATTAGGAGCTTTTTGAAATCATCTATGAGGTGAGGCTCCACTGCATTTCTTTCTCCACTAGCTTCAAACTTCGAGTAAAGGGCGCAGAGGCAGAAACAAGGCAACACAACTTTAAAGGGATAGAGAACTCCTAAAAGGCAAGAGGACTATATCAACAATGCAGAGAACAAACATTACTGATGAAACGCTAAAGTAAGCGACAGAAGAGTACACGTCTCAAGAAATGCCATGCTCAGTTACTCAGACATAGAAGCCTGAGCTGGCTGGGACATGTCTTCAGAATGCAAACTCACAACACTGCTACGAGTTTCTATGAAAAGATTTCTATTGGGGAAAGATACAAAGAAAATCCCGGTCCCAGTTTCACTACAAAACAACCAGAAAGCGTGCCTGAGTGCTTGCACAGATGCAGACACGAAGAGGGGAGTCGTCATCGACGGTGGCGGCCTCCTCGCACGAGGACAGATGTCTGGCAACTAGGCCGTTTCCCTGTGAAATCTCTCTCTTGCAAGTCGCGATAAAGCGTTTAGAGCGTGCACGAATGTGGCAATTTCCTGGCAAGTACGCCGTGTCCATTGGAAATCTCGCGCTCGCAAGTCCCAAGAGCATTGCTCTGTGGTGTTATCTCCCAATCAGAACTCGTTTTATTTGTTCATGTCCCTCAGATATTTCTCGAACAGCCAATTGGATGGGTCCTTGCTTGTGAGATAGCGGTATACTTGTGTCAACCAACATGCCCTAATGGCGCTCGATTCGATCATTGTGTGGCTTTTACTACTTCATCTGTCAGCTGTAGGACATCTGATGTCTTCGTCTGAATATATTGTACAGTTCTACATCACCGTGTATTTCTCATGTGTGCAGTTCATTGCCAAAAAACATGTTGTGTTTGCAAGATGTGCAGCTGACTCGATCAAATTCAAAGAAAATGAATAGACATTTGTTAATGCAGCAGGATGCGGAGAAAAGATGAACAGAAGTTGTCCCGTAAAGGAGACAGGGAAATAAAGGGGTCCTCTTAGCGTGCAGTTTGCTGATCGATACTTCCACATACTCTGAATATTTTCCTTTTTAGATCCGTTTCCTTGTCTGTCTTGGGACAAGCTGACATGCAGGCAAACTTCTGTAGCAAGACAGTAGAAGGATGCACTATCCGGTGTTCTGGAGCACAGGATAGAGAACTTGGTAATTCATCCCAAGCATGCTACCCAACATTCGATGGCACCCTACACGTTACGTCAGATTGTTCGATTTAAAAAGTTTCATCTTGTCTTTCTGCTTGCAGACGGCCATCACACAGGGTGCCTTAGATCCTATTTTCAAGTGGTATGGAATGCATGAATTGATGATGATTTATAGTCTATCAGCTTCTGTAGTCTATGTAATGCCATTAACCACGAAATTACTAGAAATAGTTAGATTTGGATCGAATCGTCATGATTTCCCTAGTTATTGGAAAGGCGTAGGGAGACGCGGTGGGTCAATTCTTACCCCCAACCCACAGGGGGATCAAGTGCCATGGCTGGTTTTGTCGCATTGCAGTACGTCATGGACAGGGAGGCCTACTGCCACAAGAATGAAGGACGGACAGCCCCAA